>JACSZP010058371.1:0-13014 GCA_016161895.1 Pinna nobilis | reverse complement strand
TCTTTGAGAAGTTCGTTTATCAGATTTCTCTAACATAACCACGTGATATATATTCTGCTTTCTTACTCGCATTTGTCCATTTGTGAAATGAAAAACCTTGTAAGATAGATTCATATGGGTTTTGAACCGGTTTAATTCTATTGATTGAATTGCAGCGGGTTTGTATATAGCCGGTCGTGTAACTTTTATTCTGATGTTTAGACAAAATCGAAAAAGGGTATGTTTCTCGGCCAAGTATTGTCACTAATGTTTAGATCAAACTCTAAGTAAATTGTACATCAGATGAAAAAAATATATATATACATGTATGTTCTATTGAAAGTTACAATGAATACCAATGAAAACCACTAACTTAGTTCTTGCGGTAGAGGTTGGTACCTACTATCTCTTGGGAGAGTTTGATGTTTGAAACAATTGCAATAATCATTTCAATGCACTTGGGTATAACAATACAAAGACATTGATGTAAATAATTAAAAACCAATGCAATTATAAAGACGAATTTAAAACATTAGACCATAAAATGTACGCGGAATGCTTCACATTTTATGAAATACAAATCAAATAGATGACACAGTCATTATTCTTTATATGTAGAATAAATTGGTTCCTATATCACAAGATCTACATCAGATATGAAAAATATATGTATGATATTACTATCGCTCCTAAATAACTAATGATAAATTTAAACTCCATAATCTCTTAGATCATAAACAAGGAATGGATAACTTAATCAAATTCTCTTTTATTCTGACAATTCATGTAATATTAATTTCCTTTCTACATAAACCTGCATGCCAAACAAATTTGTAAATGCTGTATATCGATGGTTTCGAAATATCTTTGCATTCTGCTCAATGACATGCTTGACGAATTGTTAACTGCAACATCTTAAGGTTTTCGCTACTTACTAACTATTAGCGTAATATGTGCAGTTTCTTTGAATATGAACTTTTCTCACGTTTGTCTTGGAACCTTATCTCTGGGTTATATATTAAGGGATACTAATGAGGAAAACAAACGGACGTTGCATTAAATGAACCATTCCCGTGTAAACAAATATTTTTCTTAGACGCAAATTTCAATACAACCTTCGAGGAAAATGTATCATTTTAACACTAAAAATACAAAAGAGTCTGATTTCTGTTCTTTAATCACTTCCATTATTTGTGGTAAATTTATATATGTAAAACCTAGTGCATCTTATTTCTTTGTAAGAGCACAAATGGACAAAAACAAACAAACATGTTACGGTGCGCACCGAAATAGCAAAGGTTCGGGAATTTTTGTCTGCAAGTAATGTAGTAGGCAATTATAATGTACTTTGACACTTCAAAATGCATTACCATTAGCATCATGGAGAGAACGACTGATGCAATTTTTCTTCCGGTATTTTGCTTGATGAACACGTGTTATCAACCTCTAATTATTGGGATAGTTCTCTGTCCTCTTGTTTTCGCCGCGTGTTTTTAATTTTCCTCGCCTCTAGTTACAACAGGACTACGATATATCACATGCGAGATATACGTTGTTTATTCCTAATTCACGGACAATAATGAATATTGCCTCAATTAAGATATGACAATACGCCGGATTATGATATTTTATTTTACAGCACTAGACAGATGGTTGTATTTTGCATTTGGTAATTTAAAGATAGTAAAATGCTGAGGTTAATTTTCAAACTTTAATGTAAAACAAGACCTTGTCATTCGTACGATATGACGACATTCTAAATGAACAAAGAGGGGGCTGTAAAATCCCTCATACTTCTTGAAGTTCTAAGTTGACCAACTAATGGACAGCGTTTAAACGCATTAAAATGCGTACGTAAACTTAACATAATAAAAGTAACGTATTATCAAAATGATTAAAATATATTGACTTGCCTATAGTTGTGTATATCGTAGCACAAAAGAAAAGAGCGCCCCACATGCTCCACTTGACTTCGTCCTGTGATCCATAGTTGCTAGAACGAACAGCATCTTCATACATACGTAAAATTTTGTCAGTTTCGTTTTTCCATTTTTGCTCTCCCAGTGCTTGGTAACTTACAGTCTTGTTAAGAATCATATTCATCACATTTTCCCTTGTTGTCACTACTGAATCTTTCTGTCTCAATTCATTTGGGTATTCGATGCCGTGAATTATCAGCGCTCCAAGCGCAGAGTACAACACCAGTAAAATCGCTAATCCCACCAACGACTTAGAAACTGCATATACTTTAGAGAAAATTTGTTTTATCTTGCCAGTGATAGAATTATCAGGCTCGATGACTACTTCTTCTTCATTTGCACTGTCGCCATCGGCGAGATTTTTATCATTTTCCTCCTCCATCGTTCATGGTATAACTATTGCCTATATCTCCTTTTGAAGTTTTTATATCACTCTGATCCTTGGTGCACACATCATTGCGCCGGATCTGGCATCTGTTTATAACGTGAGTAGTGTCGTGGTCTGAACCTGCTCACTCGAATAGACGTACTCGTCATAATACAGGATAAATATTTGTAGCGAATCTATATTGGCTAAGAGGAGGCAAACGGTTAATTGATACAGGAACCGTAGAAAATACTGGCTATAAAACCGGAGATATCATAAGTGAATGATAAACATATGTTTCTGCAGGCTTGCACATCGCATATAACAAGGACTGTCAATAATTACCTTGTGGCATATAGGCCTAGCAAAAGAGTGATGTATACATATAAACATGTACATAGATATGTGACATAAAGTGACGAAGGGAGCAAATCAAAAGTGGATATGGGACAAATACAATTTTCATGATGTTGATTATTTACTTTTGCTCCCCGACCAATTCTCGCCAAGTACCAATTCTCGCCACCTGATTTTAACTGCTGCACTGTGGATATTGCAAACGTGCATATCTTTAATGAATAATTATATAATAATAGTTTGAAGGGAAAACGCCGTTCTAATTTCTGAGTGAGTAAAACTAATGATTTCAAAAGTAAACTATAAAATTGGGGTAAAATAAAATGAGGTGACGAGAACTGGTACTTGGCGAGAATATGTCCTTTGCCAGTATATATTTATAAAAGAGATTTTGTCTTGAACGTCATCGTGGGGGTGTTCCATTAACCTGCCTTCTTCGTATCATCACTTACGTACGTATGTATCATGGAGTAACCGGTTTTGACGGGTATAAGGAACGCAATACCGTTTCAAAAAAGCTATCACGCTTAATTTCCAAAAATTGAAATATGCTAGAGAACGAGCAGAAATTGCAATATATGGGCCAGTGTTTATAATTAATACCAAAAATTCCAATGTCGTCCCGTTTGCATCTCTGGAGTTAAATCCGTCGAAATAGGTTTCCGTCAAATTAGGTTACCCGGCGATATGTAACATTCATTTCAATCCATAAATACCTCAAAATAAAAAAAAATTGTATCAATCATAGATGTGATGATATTCTCTACGTATCCAATTAGGTAAACCAGTTCATCTCGTAAACTACATTGGCTGAAAAAAGGTGTCTGCCTCCCCGAACCTTTGCGGTCACCATGCGGAAACTTCTGTTTACTTGTAATTTCCACAAGTTTTCCATGGGGGGACTTCAAAACTAGAAGTTTCCGCATTGCCGTTCATAAATCCAGATTATTTCAGTAGCTGAAACTTGGAAGTTTTCGTATAGTTTCCACAATCAATTACTTTATACATTGTATTTTTTTATAACTAATTATAAAATTATGTGCTTCCAGAATTATTGCGGTATCTGTTTATGTTTGTTTATATAGAGATTACACAAGCAAGGATTGATTATCATGTTTATCCACCTCAAGGTACTTTAAAATTTTCAAAGTTTCAAAGCGCGAGCTTTAGCGAGCGTTTTGAGACTTTGAAAATTAACTAATGAGAGTTGGATAAACATGATAATTATTCCAAACGAGTTGGGTAATTTGTTTCTACAATAACACAAGATTAATTTACAAATCAAATTTTGAAAACGCAAGTATTGAAATTGCCAATATTTTGTTTCATTTCCCGACATATTGTCAGCCCAGTCAATGTATTGTGACGTCAACAATATTACGTCACAATTGAATTTCCTGGCGTATCAGCCAGGCAAAACGCTTGAGAGTGTTAATCGATGTGTGATAATCAACTGTAGCATCGATTATACAGTCGTTTTACAATAATTTAAATGCGTATGTTATGGTATAAACCAAGTGATCAATACAGCCCAATGTAGCCACTTGATTGCCAAAAATATTAGCAGAAGGAGTGAGTCTAATTCTGGTACAGATACAGTCAAACACCGTAGAAGAGGATATTTTCAAGTTATCATACTTACACGATTTTCATATGTAAAATGTACGCGTTGCTTATTTCACACGATTTCAACATTACAAAGCATTAAAATTTCATCTAAACCAATAGGCATATGCTGATTAACCCTTGATGTTGGTGTTGGTTTACATAAAAAAAATTCTTCATCGCGCAATTCGTATAAATTACCCCACGCATATAAGTCAACATTTACGGTAAGGTACTTTAGAACATGTTCTCATTAGTATTTGGTAATCTTCTGCTGTTTACAGAAAATGAAGCTTCAAAATCGCTGATAAAACCACGATGGAAAGAATGTACTGTAATGTAAATATAAAAGTAAATGGACTTACACTTTCTGGAACCATCAAAAACGATTTTCTGTTTGAAAATAGATTTATATTGGCAACAGAATTTTGTTTTTAACAAATATAAGTTGTGTCATTTTGAATTTGGACTGTATATGTCTGAATTTGGTTGTTTTGGTTGTGAAGAAAACCTCGCTATAAGAAATAAGAAGAGTAGGAAGAGTGTATGTGTAAAATTAACAAGCAGATAGAAAATTGAAATACTACGCTTCATACAAATATTCGTCATTTAACACCAAGCTGCTGAGACATAAACTGGGTACAAATCTCTTGTGTCACATTAAGAATAACCTAAGCGTAACATTATGGTTTAGGTTTTCTAGTCTAGCGGAATTTAACGTAATGCATCTTCCAAACTGAATAGAAATATACCTCTGTCGAATGCTGATATTCCTATCAACATGCACCACGAAATTTATCACTCAAATAAATTTTGATATAAAGTTCCACATTCCCTGATGTATGTGTCACTTTACACGCACTCTGAATACAAAATTGGAGGTAGTCCAACCTAAAAATATCTATCAAGTCTTTGACGCATGTGACCTTGTAAAGCCAATTTTAAATCTTTTCAAAGCAACGATGAAACTATTTTATCTTTTACTTTTTCAAATGGAACAATTATAAAATACAATATGTGTGTGTTTGTTTACGTATGTGTAAGTACGTGCGGGTGCGTAGGTGTGTGTCTTATTATGTGTTGTGTGTGTGGTCAGAAAATAATTAAATTCTAAATACTTGAAACATCAACGAATCAAATATCTGCAGATTATAATTCTTTTGTTATCTTTTAAAAAAGAATATTTGAGGATACCCTTAGATTTGGCACTATTGACCTCAGATTAAAATTAACGAAGTCATGTTTCAAACACGCTAGATATGATTGTATGATGTAGTATGTAACTACATGTATATATGCGTACAGTATCACTAAAACTTGCAATTTAATTGGTTTCCTGTTACCCACGCAATGTCTTTTCATCTCTAGTAATAACTACTCAGTTTGTATTTTAGTACCGCGATATTCTTGTAAACAGTAGCAAATTCGCCGTTGATTTTGAATATCCTCCAACTTTCGTTTTATGAAATATCAAAAGGAATTATGCCATTAATATTAACTGAAATAATCAAAATCAGAGAACCTTGGGATGTTTCCATTTCGTAATTATCTCATCTTCGTCTAAATATATGTTATATTTAAGTAATTAAATCCATAGTTCGACAAGTGCTTCAGAAAAAGATTTTTAATGATTTAAAATATATGTAACAAAATACATGTATCACTTATGTTTATTTTCAGATTTCTGATCTGGCTGTTTAACTCATAAAAAAGAATCAATAAAGAAGAGTACAGTAAAAATAAGGAGATACCTAGGGATAAAAAGAAAATGAATCTCCCCATCCTGAGTAGCAATATTATTTTCCGTCTTCTTCTGCCTTTGGCGTTTTCATCTCTCAAAACTTATACGTCATACAAGGGTATGTTTAATTTGGAGAGCTAAACGACTCGCCAGTAAATTTCTTACACAAGGATAAGTTGTAAAACTCTTGAAATCGTCACTTCTGAAGTTTAAAGTTTGATATGAGAAACTCGTCAAACAACATGGAGCCCCCTTTCAAGGATTTCGGATTATATTCTTGAGGATGACCATTTACAGTGATTTTTTCTTATAAGTCAGATCAAGGGCGCATGACATCTTCAACCGAAATCGGCATTTTGCCGAGCTCCTTGGGTTTCCTTGGAACATTTGCGACGGTTGTGACATGCCAACAGGGGACGCTGACTCTTTCCGGACACCTGGTCCCATCTCGTTAAGATTTTGCAGTTATCTCCACGTTGAGTTTGTTGTAAGTCTAAACTTGTCATGCTTATTAGGACTTGGATTTTTGTATATCACTCCGTACTTCAATTTCATTTTACGTGTAATGTAACCAGATTTTCAACTGTTGGTTAGATTTTTAAAACTGAGGTTTAGATATAACTGATCCTCGAAAAAATCGACATATCTAAAATATTATTCTACCAAAATTGTTTAACAACATGATTTAAATATGGACTTTATTTCAATCCTTGGTTATATATAACCGAGAGCTAAAAGTTAACCAGCAGATAAACGACTGGGTCCTGGTTACAGGGCCGTATATTTAAGCTATGCAAGGTAAAAGAGACGTGTAGCGCTCCTTTTCCTTCCAATGGATCTGTGATTTAATTGTACGCGTATAGGGATCATTTGCATTCATCTTGTAAAATTAATTATGAAGTAACAAAT
Organism: Pinna nobilis; assembly: GCA_016161895.1. Lineage (NCBI taxonomy): Eukaryota > Metazoa > Mollusca > Bivalvia > Pterioida > Pinnidae > Pinna > Pinna nobilis. Next base: position 6,077 of record JACSZP010058371.1, on the reverse strand, counting down.
GATGTGGAACCATTGTGTTGGAGTTCCTCGGTGTCCTATTCTACACCCTTACTAAGATCTCGGTGAATGACTAATAATAATGGCATTATGAAAAGTACATATATCCTTAGAAGATTTGAAAATTGTATGACTAAGATATTCCATAGCCTTATCTATGGCAAATGACACCGCAAAAGCTTCAGCATGTATATTTATGTCATTTCTTATATATGTTCCTGTAAAGTCTTCAAGATGTTTGATACGGAAGAAATGCATCTGTCAAACAACCTCCATCTCAACATAAAGAATACTGATCTTGTTGGTTAAATACGTGCTTCATAAAGGTTTGATAAGGTCACTTTATGCGTTAAAGACCCTCATCGGCAACAAAAATAATAGTAATAAGTTTTCATTACTAATTGATAAGTATAAATTCATTTATCTGGTTAAGATGCTCTACGAATCTTTCTCGTAATGCCTACTTCGTTTCCGCCTTTAACTATCTAGCAGGGGTGGGTAGCATAATATCTTAACTTATTCCTATACGGTGTGATTCTGTGAATAGGCTTTCCTGATGTTGCTTTTCCAGGAATACGATACCAGGACCAGGAAACACTTTGGTTTATTATTGTTTGACATAGTGGTAAATAATTTGAATATCCATTGCATCGAATCATAAACTTAATCAGTATCTCTTTAAATGACCAACTTATTCTACAACTGTACATAATCTAATTAAAATCAAATCTTTACATTCTCCCGTTATATTAAATATCGCAGTCTTGGTAACTTATGCGAAGTAACGAACGATATTCAAAAAATCTCAAGACACCTAGTCATGATCTTTAAGAAGCAAATTATGCTTCAGTGAAACCCAAATCTAAAACACCAAGAGATATTCACCGATGAATAGTGAAGGATAAGAATTGAATTTTGATTTAATTGTAATTAAGCATAAAGGTTACGAGCTCAAAAGAGTAAAATCGGACATCTTAATAACAATATTCAGGAGATATGCGCACTAGTACTGGAAACTATTTTATATCGTTATTTGATAGATATAGAGTTATCAACTGTCCGATCCCCGTTGGAATTTAGTGAACACAAGACAAAAATGGACCTCTGAGAACTCAGAAGTGGGACCGGGTACCATGAAAGAGTGAGCATAGCCTTATGAGTGTCCATCTAAAACTTATCAGATATTTTGTTCTTTAGAACAACATTTAATAAATCAAAACGTGGCTCATTTTCAAAACACTGCAATCATTGAAATACAGGTACCTCATTTTGTGCCATTTTAGTCCAGGTCATTCAAGTTAAGGAGTCTTCTGAAAAGTGCTTAAAGTATGTATAACATTAGAAAATGGTAAAAGTACAAGCTTTTCTTTAATTAAAAAACATAGTGAGGAATAAATCAACACTATAGTTTTCTCGTACGTAACTGCACGCAGTCGTGTGCTGTTTTTGGTTTCCGTTCTATTTTATAACTATTACATCTCCATGTTATCAAGAAAACAATTAGAATACTCCGTTTATTTTCATTGGTCACAAATAACCACAAGAAAACAAAATATGATCTTTAAAGTAAATACATATACTTGTTCTGCTACATTTCCCGGATGAAAATCGTTAAGTTGTTTTGTCTCATTTTTATTCTTTGTTAGAAAAGATGGGATTGGGAAGTATTGCAGGATTATCACACTTCGTAAGCAGCATGAATCACACCAGTCAATAACATTAGTCAGGAACCTTTGAAGCAAATCATTATGTCATATATAACGATCGCAGGTCGATATGGTCCATTGAGCACATTACATAATATTTAGCCATCTTTGTATTTTGTGTATCCTGTAACGCTGCACGCGTTAGTAACCGGGTATATAGCAAAAGTGTCTACTTTAACTGACTAATCAAGTATACTTTTTTTGTTTTGTGCATTGCATGTCAAAGATCGAGATAATTTTTTTTACACTTTAAGATTGTGCAATACATGTATTAGGACTTCCCATTGAATTATGAACAACTTTTACAATACGTGATAGTTCTAAAAAGCTTAGAAGTCTCCAGGAATCTACTTATGTTTTGAAATTCCCTTTTTGGGAAACTTTAGCTTCAGTCCTGTGAACTCAAATATTAAAGCATTTTTCAAAACAGAAAGTAACTACTTTTAACATAAAATTGCATATTTTCAACATAAATTTTTTATACAGTTTCTGATTGCAATATTATCAAGAAAATATTGAATGGTATATATTGCTGTTCCAAATAATGAATTTCACAGACGTGCGTTTGGTAGCGGCTTAGTCTTACAGAGGGTCGTTTAGTAGACATATATCACCACATGTACCTGTCACGGTTGCGGTTATGATAAACACATTTTCTTGTACTGACTGAGTTTCTGTCCGATGTGTAGGTTAATGATACATTTACAGAAGGTCAGTAAAGGACATACTACTGCTGACCCTGTCTGCCAGTACTAGTGCGGGTCAGTCGGAACGTTGTTTCTGTTATAACTGTACACTCTTACACACAATCACAACAAGTATAGATATTATATCTCTTTTTCAATCAGTTCAGTCTATTATAGAAGAAATATCAGAAGAACCCCACTAATACTACAGCAGCTTTTTATATTCTTTTGAAATACATAGGGAAACTATATCTCGCTAAGAAGGAATCAAAGTGTGCCCAGTCTGCCTTAATGATGGACATACAAAACAGGAACGACTAGATTCAATTGCCTCAAGTCACTATACAATGAACCCCTGTTTCATGTCTCAAAGAGCCTGAGCTTCTGCTTAGATGTATTCATCATTTATGTTGAAGCTTATACCTACTGTTTGTAGTGTTGTCTCCTTTTACTTTGGCCAAGGTGTTGTCTGTCTACTTTGGCCAAGGTGTTGTCTGTCTACTTTGGCCAGGGTGTTGTCTGTCTACTTTGGCCAAGGTGTTGTCTGTCTACTTTGGCCAAGGTGTTGTCTGTCTACTTTGGCCAAGGTGTTGTCTGTCTACTTTGGCCAAGGTGTTGTCTGTCTACTTTGACCAAGGTGTTGTCTGTCTACTTTGGCCAAGGTGTTGTCTGTCGTCGATTTTGGGTATTTTGAATGCCCCCCTTGATACCTTCTACTTCCTTTTTATGCCAAGATTCTGGCATCGTTATGGTGTAGATTCATAAAAGAGAACCTTACCTATAACGAACATACGTGGCGCGTTGTACATGTGTATGATACGTAATTCATTGAGGTTCAATATCTTGTAGAGGGTGTCGTAAATCTAGTATGTCCTACAATTGACCTACAAACTTACAATGCACAACAATAAAAAAGCCTTTTTTCAGTTCTCTTCCTAATAGAATAAATCCGCATCTCCTTTAATTCGAAATTATTTTATCAAAGAAATACCTGGATATGAATGAAGAAAATGTTTTAAAACGTCCGTTACTTTGTTGTTTTTTTTTTAAGATTTTACATCATCGAGCATTCCAACAGGGTAGTTTTTTCAGATATAATCAATATGATGTGAACCATATTTTTGAGGTTCAATGTTCTACGGCAATATTTCAGATATACGATCGACATGTGAACCATGTATTTAGGGTAAATGATCTAGAATGATGTGAATATTTGTCAACTCAAACTTCCTGAAATAAGATCAAGTAACAAGGCTTAAGGATCGATAAAGGTCGAATACCATTGAACAGGGTCTCTCTGTATCATCGGCATTGTTTTCCATTCATACTTTAAAACAAAATTATAGAATTTATTTGGATGGATTCATTGAATCTTTGTAAACGTATACTTTTTGTGACAATCGTTCTGATTTGAACTTGATCTGAAGTTTCTTTAAACATTTATTTTCCTATGCTGAAATTACTAGGGTACCAGTATGCAGAATGACGCCATGTTTTAGAGACTCTGGCAAGCCCGCCATTATGTTATTGCATTCACGTCTGCGACTTCTATATCTAGTCGTTTCTTGTTATGATAACCGACTCTTCGCCTAACAAGCTACTTGTGAAAACAAAGAAACATGTTGTTTACTCTGGAAGGTGTTGTACAATTACATGCAATCCAAATCTTTTAATTACTAATTGACGACACAATTAGGAAAACACACATTTTCTGGTGACTGATTGGCATTCATTTCCACTTAATGATTTGCCGAAGATACCAAACACCATGTCAAAACAAGCAATTAAGTACAGTAAGACTGCAAATGCGTCATTTCCGGTATCTATAGAACATAAAAATAGCGCGGAAGTTACAACAATGAAACAAAACATGAATCTAAATTTGATTTTACAATAAAAAGAAAGATCTTTCCCATGTGCATCTTTGATTTTACACTAGAATATTGGGTGCATGTAACCTATGTATAAGAACGAAAGTATATGCACCGAACTTTTTCTCAAAGGTCGAGTGTGCTAACGATCAGTGACGTCCATAAAGGAAATACCGTTGTGTTATAAAAGTACGAAAAGTCTTGTGCCATTCGTAACAATGTCGTCACTTAATATTCATCTTGACACATAGGTCGTATGAAGCTCTTATGATTCACAGTGCTGTTTTGATCTCCGGGTACAGAAGTTGCACCTAATCGCACGTACACGTCAGAATCACTGTGCACGAAGTGCTCCGCTTCTTACGCTCATACTACAAGAAGGAAGTGAGAAGAAACAAACAGGTTTATTACCTGACACTTTGATTTTGGAAAGATGAGTCAAACATATTGACTGATAAAGAACACGGTAGTTCATTTCACATGAAGAACGCACGTCTTAACCAATATTCGTTTTTGATAAAATAAGAATGTCAATTCAGTTATTTTTAGTTCCATTTCACAAGTGAAAGAACTATCTTTATTCCCATTTCCTTTTTTAAAATAAAAAATGGTAGATTTTTTCCGCGTTACATAGGGTAAAATGGGAATTTGACAGTTCTTTTGTTACATGCAACAGTTAAAGAAAATCATCACAGCTTTAAGTGTTTGCCTACTTTAAAAGTTTACGGTTTCAAATTCTTCGACAAAAAGTATTCAAGTGAAAGGGAAAAACTGTATGAAACGTCCTTACATGCCATACACGAGAATGATGGCTATATTTATCGGAATGGCTATAGATGTTCTAGGTACAAACTAAGTGCATTCTTGTGAAGTAAACGTTCCATGAAGCTTTAAACAGATAAGTGGAGAAACATCTCATCAATAAATGTTTTTTTTCCTTCTCGTGTTGTATTCACATAATCAGCTGACTCAGTACCAAATTACAATAACATATCTCTACAGACGTCACTTGTATCTAATGACGACGATGTATCAATATTAAAATCAGCGATAAAAAGGCACCAATCACAGTGTACAAACCTGGTTACTATTGGACAAACACGGGGTCTCTCACATCTCAAATGGAGGGGAAATTCTCCCCTGTTGACCGGTCACACCCATCGTGAGTCCACAATCAAAATCATATGATATAATTGAGACACAAATTCTTGTCGAAGTCGGCAGAGACGATTCAAGAAACACAATCGAACATGTAATTCAACATTTCATTTAGTGGAACATCGCAATTTCAAACTGCATAAGAGGGGCATATTGAGGATCGCGTTTTAATTAAATTGTTACATTGTCATACTAGATACGATATCTTCAGTCTATATAGCCTTTGTGACTAACTGAATTAAAGAACTAGCTGCCTTATGTTACCCAAACACACCGTATGGTATCAAAAATAGCATTCATTTTCCTGTATAAAAAGTTAATTGTATAAGATATCAAGGGGAATCAATAATTAAAAAATCCAAAGGCAGGCGAAATCATGGCCAAAGAAAAAAGAAACAACACAAACAGCTATCAACACAACAAGACGTGTAAAACCGAAAAATAAAGTAACACGAACCCCCTACCAAAAATCAGGGGTGAGTTCAGGTGCTCTGCGGCACCCGCCGTGTCACAAGTTTTCGAATACAAAAATGTCACAATCTGTGATGGTCATAATCGCGAATTGGGGAGGTCGGGATTAGGTATGCGACAAGGGAGACATATCTTTCACCTGTTATTTACAGATTTACCATATAAATCAACCAGGCCATGATGGCACG
>JACSZP010058340.1:0-10529 GCA_016161895.1 Pinna nobilis | reverse complement strand
AAGGTCACTATAAAGCACCAGTCATAATTTCAAATAAAGTTTCTGGTTTCTAAAAAATTACAGGCAAAGTATGGGGTATTTTGTTTTCCCGTATATATATGTATGTATATATATATATATGAAGAAACATAGAGGCGAAGTGTCGGACGGATTTCAACAATTTATAGACCAAAATTTTATAGATATCCAGCCAAACAAGACTGTGACAGAACACATGGAAAGTAGTCTTGGCTACTGTTCAAAAATCGAATGGACTGATTTGCAGTTGTTGACTGAATTGTCTACTGCTGGTGCCGTAATAATTCTTACACTGATATGGGACGTCGACTTTTCCTCCTTCACAGAACGCTTAGGACTGAGCGCCATAAAACCTTAGAATTTACTTAAGTCTGAGAATCCTCAAAATTCCTGCTTCTTAGCCAATCAGAATTCAGGATAAGCCTGAATTGACTATATTCTCAGACTTAAGTATGTTCTGAAGTTTTATGGTGCAAGCCCCAGAGGACAAGACCATGTGACCGGGCTTAGACCGATGCACCCCATGTCGTGATTGGCCGTATGGAAAGGTAAAGGTACCGGACAATGATGGATTTCATAAGTCCTTTAAAGATTACACAATAAAGATATGGGCGTACACAGACCCCTGAATATACCAGAGGTGGGATCTGGTGCCTAGAAGGAGTAAGCATACCCTATCGACCGATTACACCCGCGGATATGCGAATATTTTATAAATTTTTTGACACAGATTGCTGATAAATACGTCCTTGGCCTCTGTTGCACCTCGTGTTTTCAACTTGTTTACAGTTTATTTTAGGTCATCAACATTTAAAACTATTTAGCATAAAAGCCTTTGGTGAAAATTATTCAGTGTAATGCATTTTCTAAGACAAAATATTTTTGAAGGATGAATCTGTTCCTTAAAATAGTCATGATCGATCTTATGTAAATTTCAATTTGAAATATGTTCGTCTCCGGGGGCTGTTTACAAATTAAAATGTAATAAGGTTACAGGTGAATCGCGGTGCTTAATCAAACACATGCCGTTACGTTTGACAGATATACAAAAATAAATAAATAAAACCAAAATAAAAAAAAGAAACAGTGCATACATATGTTTGACCGTCTTCTTTGTAGTTTTGTTATGCAATACAAAAAAACCTATAGCGATGAAGAGTCTTACATAAGCAATAGCTTAAAGTGAAAGTTTACGATTAGACAACTTCTGCCAAATCTGTATTCTTTATATCCTGTCTGTATAAAATCTCAACAGCGTTTTATGATTTCCACTAGCTATTCCTTACTAGGTAAAGAGAGGCCTCCATGGCCGAGTGGTTAGCTTGTTCGACTGCAAATCGAAAGATCCGGATTCGAGCCGCGTAGCGCCACTCCGCGGTTGGCCATCCCCGTCTCCATATGAGTGAAATATTCTTGAGTGGGACGTTCAACAACAATGCCATACCATTCCTTACTATGAGAAGACATGTGCATATTTTCAAGATATGACGAGGGTCTGCCGTGACTTAGTAGTTTGCGGGTTCGCCTTCTGATCGTGAGGTCGTGGGTTCAAATGAGACGGCCCTGTCCTTCGAATGAGACAGTAAAATCCGAGGTCCCCTGTCAAAGTTAGTGTCCATATCTGCTTGTTAAAGAACCCTCCTTGCTCAATGACTGTTAGTGCCAATTATGGGGGAAATCTGTCTTACTTCAACGGCATACGGTGACGTCTCCATCAAAGTGAAAGATTTTTGAAGATGTATTGAAAGATATTTTGACGATTTGATAAGAACAACAATGCAACCGACCGACCAATAAAATATAATTATGTTAGTGTTATGTTAGTGAACAAAACACGAGTAAAAAGAAAGTCAGCACGGCCGGAATAATGTATATATTACAACACCGACAATGCTCTTTTAGTTGGTCTTCCTGAACAGAATCACTTAAAAATAAAAATATTTACCTCAACAGCAAAACATTAGGAAAAACAACAAACATATTTTTTCGTTTTCGAGTTCATAGACCTCCAAAGGGTCTCAGAGAAGAACTATTGCTGGAAGATATCTTAATTGTATCCTGCGGTACCAATAAAACAAGAAACATCATTAGATAATCATTTACACATGAGAGCGGAAAATACAAAAGTTATTAACCTGATGATTATTATCTGTTTAAGTCGAATAACCGCATTTGTAAATTTCACGTCAGAGGGTCGGTTACAGCTCGAGAGGTTATACAAATTGCTTTTAACAAAAGGCATAAAACTCAGATATCAGCTTAAGTACAATGAAGAAAACCCATATAACGTCGAGTCAGCGGTTTCGGTGAGTGTAAGGATAAGTGTGTGAATTACAATCAACGAATAAAGCTTATCGTTCTCGCTCTCATTTTCCTCAAAATATTGTTTTAAACATCGATGATGTTTACTCTTGCTGCGTCAGAAAAGATGTTGTTTGATCTCCGGTTAGCACGTGATACGTGAAATCATTCAGGACCGGACGATAGATATACCACCCATGGAAAGTACATAAAACGGAAAGTCAAAAAGTCGGTCCTTCAACGACCTGCACATACCTGTCACATATGACAAATTTACAAACCGAAATCAGTAAAATATTAATCCTTCTCATGAAAAAAAAACCAAAACAACAACACCCCCCCAAAAAAACAACAACAACAACAACAAAACAAACCCAAAAATTAAAAAATCAAACAAACACACAAAGGATACGCACGTGCCCAGCGCAAAGCATCCGCTTAGTTGTTTTCAGTGGCATCATTATGATTATTCAATACAGCATTGCATCTCATAGTATCTTCAATATCTGTCTATATCAAGTATGGTATTATAGCTAAATTTGCTTTTTATTTCTTTCTTTACCACTAAGAAAAGTCCCACTCGATTTTGGAAAAAGTAACCTAAATCTCGTAAATGGGTTATGCCAGGACCATATATTGAGCAAAACAATCATAGACATGCCAACACCATCTGTTACACGGGGTTCAGACTAACAACTAACACCCAGATTTATAATGTCGATCGCTAGACTATATCCTCTTAGTCCAAGTTGTAACTTGGGATCACCACATGAAACGACCACTGAAGCTAACCATTTAACCATCGCGACAGTTTTTAATTATCTTAGTGTTCCTTAAATCCTTTGGAGATTTCAAATATAGTAAATATTAAAATCATATTCTGGGTTTCCAATACAACTAAATTAGCCTAAAACCTTGCATGACAATGCATTATTTTATCATGAAATATTGAAAGCGATATATCAAATACATTTATATTCTTAAATCATAACGTGAAATAGTGTATGCTTTTCTTGGTGTTATAAATAGAATATTCCTTCGTTCATTTATCCATAAATTATGATAACGATGTTAAGGTGGTTACGCCCAGTTTTGAGTCAGTATGATCAACTTTGCTAGATAGACCTTGAAAAGGCGGAAGTCGCAATAGTACTCATCGGTATCTACTTATCGCCAATTTGCGTATCGCTGTTGGTTGGAAAATCATTCTGATTTCACCAATCAAAAAGTTTCCAAAAAGAGACAATAACGAAGACAGCAATCCACACAACAAGATCAAAAATTGTGGTGAATACAGGTGCTCCGGAAGGGTCAGCAACTCCTACTTTGTGTGCCACAACCGTCGTGTGACATACATGTATTTACAAATACGGGAATAAGTCACAATCGGTGACAGTGATGGAGAAACGTACGGGATATTTGGTTTCAACATCTCCTGGTTTGACTGTACCGGCACTGAAATCAATGAAAAAAAAATATGGAAAAGGAAAAACCCCACACATATAGACCAAGTCAAAATATTTTGACTTATATTTACAAATCAAAGTACTGAAAGTACTTCCCAGCGGAAGGACGCGATAATAAATATTTTATATAGATATATGACCAATTATAACTTGCCTCAACAACATATGGATATAAATACCACTTACTGAAGTAGAGTGCAGACGGTAGACAAAAAAAAAAAAAAAAAAAAAAAAAAAAAATCGGAATTCGCGGAATTCGCCAAGCATCCAAAATACATGTAAAGTTACTGTATTGAACCTCGGATATAATAAAAGAAAACCCCGATCCAAAAATGCACATATATTTGGTTTTCATATAAGTCTTTCCAGGCATTGAAATAACTCAAATATCTAACATAGATATGCAGTAATTAATTCCGGAAATTTCTTAGGAAAATCCCAAATCTTTAATGCAGTCATAATTTCTTTGAATATCATTACAGTGAAAACCAGATAATATTTTCAAAATAAATAGGTTAAAGTAGCAATAATATAAATTAGTCGAGAAACTAATACATGTATTTACAATTAAGCAAAATTTCAATATACATGTCTTAAGATTTAAAAAAAAGGGTATATTTGTATTTTGCATACCCAAAAGATTAATTATCGCATAAACTGTACAAAGGGAATAAGAAACAATAAATTCAGAAAAAGGAAAAAAGATTACAGCGTATATATACCAACAAGGTAAAACCTTATAATTAGGTACAGTTATTTCAATTCATACATACATTTTGTGCATGTTTTTGTGTGCCCATGCCTCGGTTTCTACCAATTATACATTTTTAATATTGTTAAAATTGATGTATTTTAAATGCATAGTATTTAAAACTTTCCTGGAAAAGATCTATAAATCACCCTTTCCTCATCAAAATGTGTAATTTGTAGTTATTTCCTTGTGATATGTAATATAGATATTATCGTTTCCTGAATTATTGCATAATTTACCTCGCGAAGAAATTTTTGCATTAGTATTTGAAAGCTACAAACTTTTCATGATTAAATGTCCTATGTAAATTCTTGAAAAATAATGTTGATAAGCATACGTTCCATTCGTTGAAAGTATAACATTTTCTTTATCTAATCGCAATATATCTTAGTAGGATAAATTGGATTTTAAATAAGAATTTTAATATGAAGTCGATCAGTTATATCGAAGTATAAAATGCATTTAGTGATTATGCATTGCATCTTTAAGAACTTTATTTTTTTATACTCTAATATTACAAACGGTACTCCGGTTCCTTTACTATGACCAATTCCTATTGCTTGAGATGCCGGAGTAATCAATTAACATACAGATAGGTCGGCATGTTGAAACCTGATTCATTTGTATTAGTTTTCCTTACATCACACCACTATATTGCTAAATGGTTTAAAACAAATAAAGAAAAAGTATTAATAAATATGAAAAATATATACAATAACCCTCCCTTAAAAAGAAACATACTGCCTCTGAATTTGAAAAAAAGAGCCTCCCTTCAATTTTTTTTTAAAAAAAATAGGAAAGAGGAAAAAAGAAAGAAAAAAGAGGAGGGAAAAGAGAAAGGAAAAAATATATGAAGCAAACATGATACCTTTAGAATTTCAGAGTTTCTAATGAGCAAAATAATAAATATATGAAAGAGAAAAACTCACATTAACCTTTATAGATAAATAAGTGATAAATTAAGCAGTAAACAATGTATTAATAGCCAAAGTTCCCCTGGAAACAAGAGAAAAACTATGTACACATGGCTGTTGTTTTCGTCAGTTCGTGTTTGGCTTCCGGACACTGCTTGGTAGCTCAACCCTTATCGCGAGCGATCATGGTCACATGCCGCCCCGGGGTACAATATTATTCAACAAGGTATCTACGGATTGGTCACAGGTAAACCCATAACGCAGAGATTATGCGACACTTAACTATTTATTGAATATTACCAATTTAATCGGAATCTTGACGGGGATCGGTTTGTTTATCGCAAAAACGCATTGTTGATGTAGACTTTCGGATTATCAGCTGTATATATATTCGTGTTGCAACACCATTTCGTCATAAATAGTTTAATGAACACATCGGACATTTCGTGCATATATACATACGATTAGAAAGATATTGATTGATTTCGTATAAACATTAGCGTAACGCTGGCTGTACTTTCGTTGTGACTGTAGTCTCTCAAAGGGAAGTAACTTGTGTGTTATAGAATATCTTAGTATTTGAAGACTTTCTCTGTCAAAAAGTGGACATTTTCAAGGTTTTGTGAATATTATACTTAACAATGTTCCGATATGTAGTGCTCATCATGCTCCTGGCAATGCAGGAAATTATTGCTGCACCTATGGGTTGGTCACCAAATATTCCATCTGACACTGGGCCAAAAACGCATCATGGTAAGTATATTATAATTCTCATTTACGCTCATCACATTTAACAGAATCAAGGTGTAGATCCATTTCGGTCTTTTGGCTAGATTTCACTATTAAAAGTTATTTTACTCGTAATGTCAAAATACATTTGAAGGAGTGCCAAGGTATATTCGGAAATACAAGACACTATAAATATTACAAGTTCTAAATAATATATTGGCCCCAAAGTAAGAAAACAACTGCAAATCCCCGTGACCAGGTGTCTGGAAGAAGACAGCGCCCCCTGTTGACGTCCCACAAATATTCTTACGATGTCGGTAAAGTTTCGATTCTGTTACAAACGTCTCCTGCTATGACAGACAAAAGGTACCAAATGGTACCGCTCAGGAGATTCATCCAACATCCTTGTAAAAATAAATTCTTGATTCAGAATTCACGGATACACAAACTGTCGCTCTAAATTTAACCCCTAGTAGTTTATAAAGTTGCAAATCATTCCATTCTCATATGGGCAATGGAATCAATAATCATAGATAAACTGAATGTCGTTATAAAAAGGAAATGCAAAGATGCGACAATACTCATTAATGGGTATTGAGTGGGACATTAAATAGCAAAGCAACCATCTAAAATATGTCGATATTGGCATATGGTAACTTTATAAAGAATATATTAGTTATTGGACTATTCTGTAAATTTAGATATAGCAATACTTATGCAAAGTTCTTTTGCATTTGAGATAACAGACGATGCAATATACCCCAGGTTGACATCCGTATGACAGCTTCTCGTAACAGCAAGTGCCTAAACAGACACCATGTGTTAGCGCAACACTCAGGTGAAAAACGCCACAAGATAGTAATCATCTAATCAACGCTAACCGATAATGGGTCAATAACACGCAATCTCCATTAACAAGGATGGCATAGAAGTTTCCTTGTGTGGTCCGTGTTTGTATTTTGTACAGTTATACCTGGCTTAGCGGCCCATTGTTTTAAAGGAAAATCTGTCATATGCGACCTAAATGAGTGGTTCCAATTTTTTTCCTATATAAAACACCTGAATAAAGAGGACATCTGTCAAATGCGACCCTTTTTGTTATATATAAAGCGACCTTTGTATTCTGTACAGTTATACCTGGCTATAGTGTAACCAAAGAGGGTGGATTTTTCTTTCAAATTAAAAGGGTTATAAAAGTAACTGAGTTCTTTCAAATAAATAGCGTTATAAAAGTAACCGAGTTTAAATACAGTCTAACCTGTCTTAGCGGCCCACTGTCTTAAAGAAAAATCTGTCTTATTTGACCTAAATGAGTGGTTCCAAAATTTCTTTCCCTATATAAAACATCTGAATAAAGAAGACATCTGTCATATGCAACCCTTTTTGTTCCTTCCCTCGGTCTCTTAAAACAGGTAAGACTCTAGTAAGAACGTTATTTAGCCGGATAATTAGAATCATTTTCTTCTGGTATTCAATATTATCAGGGATGAATATACATGTAATATATTTTGGAAAGAGTATTTTATTAAAGATAATCAAAATGCGCGTCTAAGTTACATTTATGTATATGTAAGAAAGAAAATGAGTGAAGTAGAAGACACCAAGGGGCATTCCAAATTGAATAAGTCAACGACAGACAAAATAGTGGTCAAAACAAAAAGGAGACAAAATTATAAACAGAAATACACAAATACACTTATAACTAAAAATAGAGTAACACGAACCCCACTAATAAACCGGGTGAGTTCGGGAAAGAAAGAAAGAATAAATAAATGAACGAATTTTAAAGATATGTTCGAACAGAAATTTGTTTAAAGCTAAAAGGAATTAATTTCATTGTTAAGCATCTTATTTTAACACTACAGTACTATTAATGCTACTAATGCAATTTTTATTTATGCATAACCCTCACAGTTACTCTTTTATACTATTAAATAAATATATCAAAAAACTAAATAATACTTGAACTATACTTTAAAGAAGTTGATCTAGCATTTAATTGTATTCTAATCAACCAAATTACTTACTGACCTGCTTAGGTCGTCTTTAGATTTTTATCAAATGATTATCGTCGAATCAGCCAATAAATTTCAACGCATATCAACGGGCTGTAGACTGATGAGCGCAAGAAAGTTTCATTGAACCATAGTCAGAACGACATCAAGATGTACTGAAGATCGAAGCACCTATCCTTGTATAATTTACAGTCTGCTAAGTCCGGCGATCATTGGGGATTTTTTATGACCCTTAGATAATTAAACAAGACCTGCTAAGGACAGTTGGTATGGTATGGTATTGTTGTTTAACGTCCTGTTCAAGAATATTTCACTCATATGGAGACGTCACCGTGTGCCGGTGAAGGTCTACAAATTTTGCCTATGCTCGGCACTGCTGGCCATAGAACAGGGAGGGTTCTTTAACGTGCCAACACCTACTGTGACACGGGGCCTCGGATTTTACTGTCTCATCCGAAGGACAGGGACGGCCAACCGCGGAGTGGCGCTGACGCGGCTCGAACCCGGATCTTCCGATTCGCAGTCGAACACTCTAACTACTCGGCCACGGAGGCCTGACAGTTGGTTATTTGGTCAACATCATTAAATTTCAATCGACAATTTTACGTTTGGGTTCATTTTTAAAAAGTTTTGACAATATCAAAGAAATAATTCCAGTAAAATTCAGTGGACTCCAGTGGGAAGAATCTTTGTATAAACGGAGAAGAAAAAAAATTAAACACACTACAGCTCAACAAATTGTCGGTCCCTTGGCCTTAATTATTGAATTAACAATATTCCTTTCAACTACATATCACAGCGGCAACATAAAAAGCTTTATTTCAAAATTTGTGGAACTTAGTGTGTTTATCGTTTTGTTAATAAAAAGAAATATATTAGGTTTGCTTGAAGCACAGTCAGACAAATTTTCAGAAATACTCATACAGCTTGGAGTATAGTGTCATAAAAATAAAGATTTTAAATTTTGTCTCATGCTGACCAGTCTTTTGTGACCTTTGGGGCGTGTTTTCTTAGAAATTTCCGTCAGTTTGTATACCTTAATAATTTTTACTTATTTGTCTGATAGCGGCAATTGAATCGCCAAACAGTGCCTTTTGTTAAAGAATTATATACTGTTACTGGGAATAAACTAAAAATGTTCAAGCTTTAAATCATGAGAACATGAATTATGATTACGTTTCAAATGACGTCATGACCTTTCGTATACCTTTGTCATCATCATTCTTAGTGACGTCACTTTTGTCGTTGAATAATGATCAGCAAAGTCGTCTTGCTGACGATGGACCGAATATGCTGAATCCGTTAAAAAGACGAACGAATTGAAAGAGGGATTTAATACCCTTTTCATACACACAATCAGTGTACTAGTAATTCATGTATTTTTTCCCGAAATAATTGGTTCGATGATTCTGCAGTCGAGGTACGTGGTGATATTAGATAAACAACAAGGTGAAACTGCACGTGATCACCAAATAAGTAAACTGGTCATATCTAGAACTTTCTATCCCAAATTTACCGGCGTCAGTTGGCCTCATGCCAATTTCGGACAATTGTCCTTAAAGGTACGCCCATACTTATCCGTTATAAACCGATCCTACCTGATAGCAAGCCTCATTATTGACTTCATTGTCTATATGACGATAAATAGCAAAACGTGTGTACAACAATTGATAAACAAATCTAATGCAACAAACTAAGCGTTTACAGTTTGTTAAAAGATTAAGGTAAGGATAAAATATGTTGCCCAGACTTCGTGTGAAGTTTAAACTTTCAAAATCAATTCTAACTAAAGCCCGGGTACATTGCGGTACCTCTTTTCTAGACAGATTCTATTCTAGTGTGTCGTAAAACAACAGAAATGCTTCATAGTCCCGTTCACATTCTTGTACCGAGTGGCAAAGGTTATACATGCGGATTTCCCTGACACTGAGTGCGATAGTTGAACGAGAGTGGAATATTATATCGACTCTCATTAGAATACATGATCATTTATCACATATCTACGTAATCTGACAACTAAGAACTCTATCGCGCACCGATTGCGTGCAAACATTTTGCACTATAGCGAAGTCTACCGATAACCCCAAAGGTAAGCCGAGTGCACCTGTCCCGAAAGACGTAAAACTCAAAATATATCCCATTCCTGTCTGCAATTTGTATCACCGTTGGCTACCCGACGTCATCATTACGTCATTTTTGATGGATGAGTAAACGGGTGATTAATTTGATGTCGCCTTTAGTTTATAAGTGGATATTTTAACTATTGGAAGAATGCGGAAGATAACATCTGATTGTAAACACACATTTCAGATTGATTTGTGATTGGACCATTAGC
>JACSZP010058307.1:0-14351 GCA_016161895.1 Pinna nobilis | reverse complement strand
CTGTCTGTATCCAGTCAAATCTTGTGGGGCATTTGAGGTAAATCATCAAGCTTTTTATCTACCAGATTAAAAGCTAATATTGGGCCATATGTTCCCAATGGCAAATCATATCCTTTTTTCCGAATTTCAGCCCCAAATTCCCAATTATGAAGACGAAAATAAAAATCCACGAATATGTTACCAAACTGCAGAAATTTGAATTGCTGTTAAACTGGTGTTATGATTTTCGTCTTAAAAACAAGTAGAAGTAAATAGTTATCCATTTTGATATTTACAAGTGGAACAGATTTCATAATGACATACAAAAAGTCTTAATTTTTTTCAAAATACTGCAAAATTCAAAATACCAGTGCCATATGGGCCATTTTCTAGAAATAGTAAGAAAAGGCCCGGATCATGGTCATTTGTAATTCAGCATTATCTAAATGTGTTCTCGGGAAAACACGGTATTATTTGTTAGTCTCTCCTTTGTATGTTGTAGGTCAGCAGCTGGGTTATAGGGACAAGAGGTCTACAGTACGACAGGGACTGGATGATTGTGTCAGACAACGGAGTGGCCATAAGTCAGAAACGGGAGCCCAGATTATGCCTGATCAGACCAAAGGTCGATCTTGTCTCTGAAAAGCTGACACTACTGGCACCAGGTAACCTGATTATGTCATGTATATTATTTATGCACCTTGAGTAGCATAGTCCAACTTAAAGGGCCGTAACAATAGGTTTGTTTTTTTTTTTTGGTCTGTTTATCTTTTAATATGTAAATTGGTCAATTTCCGTTGTATCGAATAAAACATAATGTTAAAATGCACATTTGATACCAATAATCACTGCTGGTGCCGGAACATGAATATGCCGAAAATATGCAGAAATAGCATTGTGCATGTTTGTTCCACTTGGATTTTTGCCTGTAGCCGAATTTGCTGATAAAACGAGTGCCGTTGTAATGAGAGTTCACTGTAGTTAGGTTTAATCATTTTTTTGGAGTAATAGCTATATAGACAGGGGCTTCATCTATGTCTTGCAGTCCCACATCATTTTTAGTTTTTAACTTGTAATTATCTCATCAATAGATTTTATTTTTATCTTATAGACATGGACCCCCTGGAGGTACCCCTGGATAGTGCAACTGCTGACAATAATGTAGAAGCCACAGCCCCGTGCTCTAGTTCAGTGTGTAGAGACAGGTAAGGGTCAAGGTCAAAGGTCAAGGTTAAATCATTGGAAATGCAGCCAAACAAAGGTCATATAATATAGGAAATAATTGAAACATAGCATCCGCGGATCCAGGATTTTTTTGCAAGGGGGGTCGAGATTTTCCAGGGGGGGGTGGCACCAACTTGTAAAAAGGAAAAATCTATCCCTGTGAAAATAAGAATTTAAGCATAATTGACCAATATTGGTATATATTTGGCAAATTCCAGGGGGGTTGGGGGGGGCGGACACCGTCCCCCTCTAGATCCACCAAAGCATATAGTGTCTCAGGAGATCTCATACTTTTATCAATTGACCATGTGTTTATGTAGGATTCAGATTTTTTTTTATACTAAATATACTAGAAAACTGATTATATGCAAACAGCATAATCCAAATCTTTATTGATGAAGGAGGGAACCCTATTCTGATTGAACCTTGGCAGTGTTTTAGTTTTTTTTTTCCTCTCACCCACGATTGAGTTACACTAAAGTCATTATTTACTCAACCAATGACAAAATCTCCTCACCCATATAAGACAAAAAGAAAAAAAACCAAAAAAAGATTTAAATCTATTAAACTTTTTTCATTCTTCCTTAAAAATGACCTGCAATAAGAAGTATTATGTAGAATTTATTAGTGTAATGTAGATCTATATGAAATGACAATTTGCATGGTGTCAGTTGGTTTTGTTTTTGCAGAGAACAAAAACAAAATATTTATTTGTCAATTCACTATGGCTTAAAATACCTCCATCACTACCATAAATTATTTGATGACAACCTTGGTTCCATGGGTCTATCTGTCCCACTCATGGCATAATGACCAATCAGAATAAATCCTATTCTATGACATGTCAGTATCTCTTTATAGTCTCCAATCAGCTTTTACACAACAGAGAATTTCCTTCTATTAATAGCTTACCTAGAATTCATGTTGGCAGTGACCATGTGTTCGCATCAATTGTATATTCCACATCTTATTTCGTTGTCGAAAAATTTTAAATTTATCATTTGTTATATGCCAAAATTTTACAAAAGCTCTGTCATATAATAGCACAACTTTCCCGCATGGGTCACTGGCATGTTAAATTCTACTTTCCTGGGTCAAAAATCAACTCACGCCGGGTGACGGGAGAGCTTAATTCTAGAACACTGCTGGGGAGAGACTAACAATCTTGCTCATGTTAACTAACGATTTCTGATGCACTCCATCTATGTTCAAGCTCATGGGGTTAAACTGGAGCTGAAAAACTATACCGTTTAAAACACGATGCTTTAACCAATTTAATCATTACACCACCAAGTTGTTAGACACCTTTTGTAAAAGAAACATTTATCATGATGGTGATAAGGTTGATCTGTGAATTTATTTTGGTCATCAGAGTGCTTGGAACTGACTGTGGTGACACTGCAGCAGAATGGCTTAGTGAAGCTCTTCAGCGACCCGGATGTCGTTTAGTTCAACAGAACAGAGAGGATGGAAGGATGAGTCGACTGAAGGACGTTGAATCAGGTAAAGAGCTAAACAAATTAGAATTGTTTTGACCCTTTCAACCCCAAGTATCAGAATGGTATGCTCTTTTCTATTGTTGTAGAGCAGTCCATTTCGGTTCGTGGTGTTGAAAGGGGTTAAAAAATGCTTCTTGTTTTAGGTTGACTTTTGAATATCCCACCTTGATACCTTCTACTTCCCTTGTTGTGTCACAGGAAAGATCTTATAAAATCCTATTTATAGGCCAAATTCTATATTCTCTGTCAAGAATGCACGTAAATTGGCACTACAGAAGTTGTGCGTACAATTGGTCAACAGGAATAAATACAGCAGAACTAACTATTAAGTAATACATGTACTCTCATGTTGAGTAATTACAGTGGAGTTGGTCTAAAACGATGTCAAAGGGGACTGACTTTAGACTTCGTTATAGGCATCCTTTGTTTTAAGCATCAGAATTCATATAGATAAATAGTAATACTTTTCAGGGAATTTTTTCTTCTTCATTACAGCACTGAATTTGCTCTAAGCGGATTCTTTATAGACCGACTCTACTGTGCAATGAAACCTATAATAAAGACCCCTAGAGCGACCAGTCCATATGATTAGCGAGATCGTCTATTTGCCTAGGTGTATGTAGCCAGAGTTATAGTAGTTATGATCCCACTAGATATGATGTTATTTAACCCTTTCAACACCGCAGACCATAATGGACTAGCCAGATATTATAGAAAAGAGCATACCATTTTGGTAATTTTGGTTGAAAGGGATAATGTGAGATGGTTGTTAGACCAGATTCTAGTGAATCTTGCTCTTACTCGGACCCCTGAAATATTGGTTCCCCATTTCATTCGATTTGATGTAATTTAATGTGCTGCATGACTACTTAAAGCCCTTGCCACACGCCAGGATTACACGGGTAGCCTGGAGCGGCTCCTTGTGTTTAATGTGCAACCAAGATGGAGTTTATTACACGATGACACTTCCCTATTTCAGAAAGCTCCCAGACCTTTATAAAAAATCTTTAGCCTGGTTACGCCACATTTTCATCAGAATTTGATACTTGGGGTAAGGGTTAAAGAAACAGGTAACCAGGCAAAGTTGTCATTACCAAGGGCATATTCCTTTGACACACTCTTAGTACTCCGGAGCGCCACTACAGAACAATTAGTCAATGGAATGAACAAGAGCATTTCCAGGCAGCCAAAATTTCGAGTAAAGAATATATGACACTCGAAGATCTAATTGGCGCCCTAGAATCCGTAACTTATATATAACATTATAATTTGTGTATGTAGTTGGCCTAATACACCACCACAAGGAGCTTTGCAACACATGGACATAGTGATAGATAGGACTGAAACGTTGCATAGTTCCTGTGCTGTTTTGGATCAGAGTTCTGTATCAAAAAATATAATTTTACTCTCATTATCACACACCACACTTGTCTCAAGAAAGACTTAAGCCTGTTAGATAACCTGTAACATGTATCACAGGCAAAAAGTGTTCTCGTCGTATCGCTTGAACCGCATATTGACGCCATATTGAAATCTGCTTACACTACCTCTTTAGCAAGTGTAGACAGAGCTCTTGAGTGTCTCTAGAGTAGTTCTCCAGTTCACTCCATTTACCCAGAGCAGCTCGGAGTACTCAGAGTGTATCAAAGGTATACGCCCCAACTTATCATTGTGTTATATTGTCAAGATCTTTTTTTTACTTGTTCCAGAGTCAGGTAACCAGGCCAAGTTGTCATTGGCCAATCAGTCCCAGTATCTGATGATCAGCAGGGCCAGTGTAGAGGAACTGCAAAGGAAAATCAAGGAAAGACATATACAATCTAATGAAGCAATAGATGAAATAGGTAATAATGAAATTTAAAAAAAAAAATTGATTTTAAATAATTAATAGTTTTCCTGTAGATATTCAGTGCCTCAGTGTGTGCTACAATTCATCTGAAAATGAACAGACCCTATTCTGACTCCCTGTAACCACACCCACTTTTAATATTCATCTCCACCCATCCCTCTAATCACTAATTTCAGATTGATTCTGGGAACTGATATCAAGAAATACTTGAGAACAAGCTACTATGATTTACATGTATATCCACCTTAGTTACAAATCTTTTTTTTTTACCTCACTTTAGCCAAAGGCTCAAATGAGTTAATACCATTAATCTATTATGGACCTCTCCCGGGGGAACTGTCCTCCTGTAGTGTTGTCTTATGAGCTACTATTTCTCAACAGACAACACTATAGGAGAACTGTTCCCAAGGGAGAGGTTCATAATAGATTTAGTAAATCACATCACATGTGAAAAATAAATAGCGCTTTTATGTTATCTTGAAACTTCAGCCATAGGATATTGCAACAAGATCAATTAAATTGAAATCACTTAACACTCATGCTGCCAGCGCTCTGTTGCAAGACGTTACACCATTGCCAGAACTTTTGATGTTTCATGGGGGACTATACCTACATGTAGGTATAGTCCCGTTCTAGGTATAGTCCCGTTGCTACGTATAGTAATCCCGTTGTCAAGGGCGGATGATTTCTACACTAAATAGTATTCATGTCATTATCCAGTGATAAATTAAGATATTGTAATGTTATGTACTAAAGGCCGTAGTCTGTCCCTCGTCTGTTGTACATAATATTCCACATTTTCTGCCTCTTCTTTAGATCCACCCTAGGGATTTCGATGAAACTTTGCAGGACTGCATTACTCATGGCCCCCTATAAGTGTTGTTGTTTTTGGCCAGATCCACCCAGGGGCTTGTTCATATAGTCTGGGAGATTACCCTCCTTTGAGAAACATCCTAGGTAGACTATTATAATTTTCAAAAGCACTCAATATCAGCCATATTGCTAAGGGGTACCTGATAAACTACGTGTGATGAGGACCTCCTGGTGCCTCTGCTTTGTACACATGGTAGCCATACTTAATTAATGTAATTGGTGATAAATAGATCTGGATGCTTTTTCATAGAAATTGCTATTCCAGATACTGAAAATTTGATCCAGCGTTTCCGTGGTAACCTCGTAATTGGTGGAGGAAGTGCATTTGATGAGGATCTATGGAAAACAGTAAAAATTGGGGAACACAGTTTTATTGTAAGTATTGAAGAACTCAAAACCTCATAAAAATGTGTAATGTATAGAAATATAAGCGGAAGAGAAAGTGGGGATGGAATTTATGGCAAAGGTGTATTAACCCTTTCAACCCCAAGTATATGAATGGTATGCTCTTTTCTATTGTCTTGGGCAAGTCTATTTCGGTCTGTTGTGTTGAAAGGGTTAAACTGTGGGGTCCTTTTGAAGAGGGAAAACTGAGGTGCTGTGACATAAAAATTGTTGGCATATTTAAAATCCCTCAATGTTCAACAGCTATACATACAGCTATACACAAGTGCTGAGCATAGGTCATTATTTGTCACCCCGCACCAGCATTTGGTAACATCTCCATAAGAGTTAAAGGTTCTTGATAGGGACGTTAAATAATAACACAACAACAGATGTTTAGAAATATTGCAAGTGCACATACCTAAAGATATTAATCTGAGATATTCTGTTCTTCTTAAGACTACTTTAAAGGTACACTTGAACTCATTTAGCAAAAATTTGTCGTACACAAGATAAAGACGGAATTGTGTACAAATGGATGTAATTAATTGATTAAAACATTAAAGATGGTCAAATCAAAAAATGAAATGAAATAAAAAAAATTTTTTTTTTTTTTTGAAATGTCCGGACTGGACATGCTTTGTCTGGGGAATTCGCCCTACTTATAAGGCATCGACCATGTCTGTTAACATGGCGGGAAATGAATACAACCTGTAATCGTGTATTTTTTATTATTTAAATGATGATATCTATATATTGCCTGAATATTTTTTGGTTTTTTATTAATCACATCCTCTAATTATATGCTGGTGCAAATGTGATATTTCAATTTTTGTTATTCTGTGAAGATGAAAAATGAGTCCAAATGTATCTTTAAGACTATATTTGAAGAAGGGGGAAGTAGTAGATACTATTCATAATTCAATAAATCAACAAGGGAGAGTACCATGACCAAGACAAAGAGAAATGATAAAACACATAGTTATACTTATAGCTAAAAATAGAGTAACACAAATCCCACTGCAAACCGGGGATGAGTGCAGGTGCTCCAGAGGGTTAAGCCACTCCTGCTCCAAGTATGTCAACCTCAGCTAAAAACCACCTCACTTAAAAGACAACTTCACAATTCAGACCAGCAAACGTTAGCCTGCTTATTTATATTCAAGGCTATTTTCAGCCTCAGTAAGGATACAGCTTCACTGATCAGACTTAACCTTAGCCTGTCTCTTTGATGGTCTTACTAGTGAGGCTCCACTTCATATACCGAAGTGTTTATAAAATGTATGAAGCTGTTGATAAGCACTTTTAAAAGAGTAAAATGAAGAGCTGTATTTCCTGTAGTATTTTATGTAGAAAAGGGTTTGAGAGAAATATCCCTATAACTCATTAGCCTTGCCGAGTAACACAGTGGAACCTCACAGTTAGGACCAACCAAGTGACTGGCTGATATTGGTCTGATAAGTGAAGTGGTCTCCTAAGTGAGGTGGTCTCCTAAGTGAGGTGGTCTCCTAAGTGAGGTGGTCTCCTAAGTGAAGTGGTCTCCTAAGTTAGGTGGTCTCCTATGTGAGGTGGTCTCCTAGGTCACATGTTCTCCTAAGTTAGGTGGTCTCCTAAGTTAGGTGGTCTCCTAAGTGAGGTGGTCTCCTAAGTGAGGTGGTATCCTAAGTGAGGTGGTCTCCTAAGTGAGGTTGTCTCCTAAGTGAGGTGATTTCCTAAGTGAGGCAGTCTCCTAAGTGAGGTGGTCTCCTAAGTGAGGTTGTCTCCTAAGTGAGGTGGTTTCCTAAGTGAGGTGGTCTCCTAAGTGAGGTGGTCTCCTTAGTGAGGTGGTCTCCTAAGTAAGTGAGGTAGTCTCCTAAGTGAGGTGGTGTCCTAAGTGAAGTGGACTCCTAAGTGAGGTGGTCTCCTAAGTAAGTGAAGTGGTCTCCTAAGTGAAGTGGTCTCCTAAGTGAGGTGGTCTCCTTAGTGAGGTGGTCTCCTAAGTAAGTGAGGTGGTCTCCTAAGTGAAGTGGTCTCCTAAGTGAGGTGGTCTCCTTAGTGGGGTGGTCTTCAGGCAAGGTTCCTCCGCCTTTTTTCTTCGAGAAACATAGTCATATACAAAAAGCTCTACTTGTTAGACTAGTATCACATGAAGGCCCATACTAATCTGTTGTTATTGTTGGTTACAGAGCCAGGGAGACTGTAGCAGGTGCTCTATGGTCTGTCTGGATCAGAACACCGGATACAGGAATAAGGAACCGCTCCGAACCCTTGCATCATGGAGGGGTGGAAAGGTATTGTTTTGTCTTTACAAATTTTATTTACACTAGATGGCAGTAATAGGCACCTACATTTGCTATGTACTTTCCACAAAATCACTCGTAATCATAAGTGAGCAATTTCTTAATTTCTTATATTTTGTTTATTTTACAAAAATAGACAACTTGTGGTGAAATCTAATTTTCATAAATTATGTAAATGAGATTGGAACTACATTTATTGTTCTAAAATTATAATTTGTCAAATATTGGATGTGAATATCTGAGATTGTGTATAGAAAAATATTATCTAGATATATTTGATGTAAAATTTTTCATGGTATTCAAGTAAAGTCAAACCTTAAAAGAATGTCTAAAGGAAAATGCAAAAATGATTGCACATGAAAGGTGGTCTCTTAATTCAGTTAATTCATTTAGAAAAAGGGGGCATACATGTGTCACATAGGAAATATATGTTTTTAAATTATTGAATTGCTATGGCAGCTTAGACTGTTTGTTTTTTAAATGGGCATGTATGCATATTCAATTGAATTTTATAGTGATCTTTTTATCTTCACTTTTTGTCTCCTTTTCAGATTCCTTTTGGAATTCATCTCCGGAATGGTTCAATTACGGCCAGTGCTGTGTTGAGGGTTGGAGATCCAGTGCACGTAGTGTTATAACACGGCTGACTCTAAATTACATTAGCAACAGGAACTGTGTGTGTACCTATTTCAGAGGCATTCTAAATATTAGTTGGGCTGTAGCATTGGTGCTAATTAAAGTGCAGCGTTATTACAGTACATCAGGTGTTTTTCAGGTCATGTTATTTTTTCCCGCAAATCAGAACCCAAAACAGTGTATGTATTAAATTTAAGCTTATCACAATGTCACTTTTTCATATACATAGTGAAAAATATAATTCAGAATTGTGAAAACCCAAAACGCAACTGAAAAGAAAACCTTCACAAAAGCATTTGTGTAAAACATTTGATGAAAATATGTTGTTGCCTACCAACTCTCAAATTGTACCAAACCTTGTATGAAATTTACACTGATTTATTTTCCATTATTAAGAAATTGTTGCAGTGTTGTGTGCTAAAGTGTTACAATGTAATTATATTCACCTGAAAAAAACCTGATAAACCTAGTGGTTAACTTGTTCAGCTTCTGATTATGAGGTCTTTGGTTTAAATCTGAGCCACACTGCGGTTGTCTGTATGTTCTTGTTATTTAAGCATTTATCCCCATTTTTATGGCAATCAAAAATCTAAGTCTAATTTCCTTTACAATGCTAGGAATGAGAGTGCAATGGGTATACATACAGTACTTAGTGTTTAATCTGTGATCAATTTTATATTTTAGCTTTAATAATCAGAGCTAGTACCTGTGATATACAGAAGTTTAGTATATATTTTTACAACGAAAAAATCAAAATGGCGCTTTATATGTGAGTTGCAATCAAACTGGGTTTACAAAACTGCCTATGTCAATGATCAAATGACATATGGTCTCTTAACCCTTTCAACCCTAAATAAAAAATTGGTATGCTCTTTTCTATTGTCTTAGACCAGTCCGTTATACTCCATAATGCTGAAAGGATTAAGTCATAGTGACCACATTTTTTATAATGAAAGATGCTTCATTTAAATACAATAGTATCTTAAAAATTTTGTTATTTTCAGTTATAAATTGCTTTTTCAAGTAATCTTCAGTCATGATATTAGGTCTTTGATTGGTCTGATGCATGAGTACCAGGGTGGTTTTGATGAGGAGAAAGGAATCAATGTTAAGCAAAGTGCTCAAATCAAATTCTACTTGTCCTAATCATTCTCTTACCTGTGTGTAGTCTGACAAATGATCACAAACCTCTAATGGGGATGTACTCTTGGAACTATCTGTTTACTCAAAAATATTTCAATTCAGCACAGTGAGTATTCAATATTGAATTTTAATTATCACTGGGCACCAACTGTTGAATTTTACTTAAGTCTGATAATTTTCTCATATCCAGGTTCTCAGCCAATCAGAAGTCAGTATTTCCTGTGGTCGAAAAGATTCTCAAACTTAAGCAAATTCTCAAGTTTTATGGTGCCCAGCCCATATTTTATAACTTTTAAATGGACACTTAAGGAAAATTAGTTGATTTTGTACTGATATGATAAAGAAATAAAATATCTACTTGTCCCAATAGGCAACTACTTATTGAAATATTGTTCCTGTCAGACAAAATATTTATAGTTCTAGACAATCAGACAAAAGTCATCATTATGCCTCTAGTAGAGTCACTTCTGATAGGTCAAAATTATATCATGTGATCTGAAATATACCTTATATCAGCTGCAGACTTCCACATCTTTCCCTTTGTCGATTCATGTCACCCTTAAACAATTATGTTATGGCCTGGGCTTGTTCATGTCAATCTCCTGTGCACATCATTGTTTAGTTCTCTATTTTTGTTATACCTTTGCCATCAAGGGACACAGTGTAGTAGTTTTGGGTTATTTATTGTCCTTGTCAAAATGGGATACTGTGAGTGACTCCAGTTAACTTGATGTTATACCCTTTCAATATTCAATATTGCAATACATCGACTCTTGGATACAGGGATTCTACATACATGTAGTGTAGGAAAGGAATCTTGTCGAGTGATCACGTGAACGGGATACAATTTAGAGCACCTTATGGCACAACATTTTAGGTAAAGGCAAAAGTTTGCCAGATAAGTTGCCCACAACTAAGAAAGTTTATGACAAAATTCTAAGACACAAGAAAATCAAAAACGGTGAAATATGTTTTGATGTAATGTATTGATCTTGCCCAGAATGCGACACGTGGTTATAAGAAGTCACATGATCCAAAATGAAGTTCAGTCATGAAACAACGTCATATTCACCTTGGTTAGGTTTTTTTTTATTGTTTTTGTTTTGTTTTGTTTTTTTTATTGTCGTTTTTGTTTTTGTTTGGTTGACATTGGTATTTACCCACCAAAGCCGCTCTATTGATTGACTAGGCTTCAGATCATGACATTTAAAACTTGATGCAGATAAATTCACCGAATAGATAATCTTTTCATACTACTTACTTTGCACCGGAAATGATAGTGTTGCATTGCACTCATAAACGGAAGTGAATATTACAGTAAGTGTAGTGATTTTGCTGATGATTCTGTGTACGACAGCTTTTGGGCGTTAGTTTAACATGTAGGCGGACAAGTATCTTAAACCTATCAACCCTTCAGTTCATATTAGACTGGACTAAACAATTGAAAAGAACATTCCATTTGGATTCGTAGGGCTGAAAGGGTAAATACACTACTGGGATTGTTTTATTATTCAATGCTTCTACAGTATTCAGAATTTGACTGTGACCTCGCGACGGATGGGACTGGTCAGAAGAGAGATAGAGATTACACAACAAGTGGGAATTGATTATCGTGCTTATCCAACTCAAGTCAGTTAGTTTTCATTAGAATTAACAAACGAGAGCAGGATCAACATGATAATCAATCCAAATGAGTTTTGGAATTTGTTTCTGTCACAACAATAAATTATTTTGCAAATCAAAGTATTGAAAACGTCAAAAAGAGTTTTTCTTCAATTCCAGCCATAATGTAAGTCCGCTCAAAGTATTGTGACGTCAAATATAATGATGTCTATTGATGGCATCATGATTGAATTTCCTGACGAATCAGCCAATCAAAACGTTCGGAAAACGTTAACCTTGTGTGGTTTATCGATATATTTAATTAACTGCCGCCTCGATTGTACAGCCGTTTTATAATGGTTGAAGTACGCGTGTTATAGAAGAAAGCTTACTCCTCTATGGCACCTGACCCCAACCGTGGTTTTACAAATGTCCGTGTCTGTCCAAGTTTATATACATGTTGTGTCTCCTGACTCTTCTTCAGATTGACATACTGTACACGGGGTTATTTTCGCCACGTGTTATTTTCGCCCTAATGCGATTGCAAACAGTTTCGCCCCGTTTTAAATTCGCGTATTTTCGTCATAACTCTATTCAATGAATTTACCATTTCGATTTTGCCCAGTTTTGAATTCGCCCACAGATCATGGGGGCGAAAATAAAACGGGGGCGAAAATTTCCTTGTATACAGTATTGGTAGCTGTGATTTTCCGATATCAGAGAAAGAATTATTACAAGTAGATCTAAATGTAATACAGGTCAGCAGTGATTGACATACGATTATATGGGTTTGGTGCTTACATATCTGCGATGATAATATCTAGATGTTACAAAATATCGAAATATTTAAAGAAAATAAAGGTTTGAATAGCAAGTACTATGTTGTCATTATCATTTCCTATACTTAAGAATTGTGTTTTGAAGCCTGAATACATATTACTTTTTGCTTTTGTATTATGTAGTTAAATCTCTCTCTCTCTCTCTCTCAGCTAAGTATATCCGGTAAGATGACGATGCGTTTTACCGCATTCTCCTTAAAACAACTTCCTTGTCACATAATACTACTATATGTATACATTATTATGTTTTATATTTAACCACTGTGATCTGTCATTATTGTTGCAATATAACTCTCTGGTTCACAATGTTTGAAGGTATTGTCTTCAAGGCTTGTATTATTCTTGCGTTTGCTGCTGCAGACACACGTAAGTTCTTTGTCTCTCCTTTATTTTCTCAACTTAATGTATGACTTAAGACTAGTTAAACATCTTAACACTCATCCCTGTGATCAAGGAAGGACAATTATGTGTGTCCTTCGCTTTCTCGTACATCAAACAGATTACCTCCATGGCCGAACTGTAAGAGCATTGCGCTTTAAACCACTCAGTCTCTCACCTCTTGTCAGCGCGGGTTCGAGCTTCGCTGGAACTTAAACTGATTATTTGAGCAAGTTTACCAGTTCACTTGCTGGGGGCTGGTGATATCTGCCCGCGTACACTGAAATTGTAGACTAGTAAGAATGGCCGCCACCATTTGACTGAAAGATTGTTGAGTGTGGTGTACTTCTTAATTTTCACAACATGACGAAGTAACAAACTGCAGACATTCTTATTCATTCGCCTTCGGCTTCTCGGGGTATTTATATCGCATATTTCCGTGCTGTCCGGCAAGGTACAGACTATTATACTCACCTTNNGCACGTGTCGGTACTGCCATCTTTTTCCGTGAGCAGGCAAGTATACATGTGTTTTGTATTTTTCTAACACCGTTTAGGTTTCGTTGACAGTTTATGTTGAGCTCTAGAACGCTGTTCTGAGTCATTTATATTACAGTTTTTCTTGAACTGTATATTTCTTTCTGTCAAACCGAAATATTAGTACGGTGTTGTTTACATTACAAATCACTTCCGGTTGCCGTTTACGGTTATCCTATTTGCCTAGTCACTCCGCAGAACGTGTTTTTCGTGAATTCTCTGTTCTGACGCTGTCAGGCTAACTTCATACATTGACAAGAATTCTGTTTCATGCTTTATTTGTTTCTTTTGTTTTCTCTATAGAGATTTAGAATTACAGTATGTCGGGGAATCCTGATATTTTGGATTTAGGTATTGATGAGTCTGAAGATTCCTTTAATAATTCCGACGACAATAATGAGGATTTGAATATCCTGTTTGATAAAACACAATTGCCGCTTTCTCAAGTGCAAACTAGGAGTTCTACTAAACCTTCCTCAGTACATAATTCTCAAGCATTTGATGATGAGGTCGCTCTGACGGGTGATACCCGTAAGAAAAAGGGTGCTACTAAAAAACGTAAATCACCCATTAATAAGGGTTCTAACCTCAAAACTCCTAGACGTGGCAGCGATAAGGCTAACTTAAATAACAGATTTACTACAGCTTAAGTCACAATTGGGTATCAATACCATAATGAATACCATGCATACATTGTCAGATGCAGTTCATACTCTCATTTCNNACTCTCATTTCTAGACAAAAAAGTCAGAAGTCCACTGTTGATACAGGGACACCTAGACCTTCTGCCACAGTCTCTAAGCCCCCAGGTGAACCCTTTAATAACAGCCATACACCTCTGGTGTCAATACCTGATACAAATGATGGTGAAAGTTTTCCCAATGACCAAATGACATTTGATTCTGGTATGTTACCAAATCATCGTTTTGACACCTCTCTCAATTTTGAATCAGGTTTATTAGATAACAATTCTGTTATCCCATTTGACTTTGTTACTCAGAATGATCCCATAGTGATTAACAGTTGTGACAAAGCTAGTGCTTATGATCCTAATGAAATATTTGAGAAAGCTATGGATGTTAATTATGAAAATGATGAAATACAGTGGGTTCTCCCACAGTTAGAAGCTG
>JACSZP010058291.1:0-12882 GCA_016161895.1 Pinna nobilis | reverse complement strand
CCCCCCCCCCCCTTGCTCTACGGCCAGCAGTGCCGAGCATAGGCAAAATTTATCGCCCTTCACCGGCACACGATGACGTCTCCATATGAGTGAAATATTCTTGAGTGGGTCGTTAAACAACAATACAACAACAACACGAAGACTCGTTGATTGGAAGAGTTCATTTTGAAATTTCAGGAGTCAGCGAGTTCCGCTAGTTTATCCAAATTATTGGAAAATTCACTGTGTGAATAAAAACTGGCAAATATATAATTCCCTTTCGATGAACTACACGGATTTCTTAAACAAAATAAAGTATAAGTATTTACTGAAAAAATAAAAATGAACAAATTAAACAAACGTCTGCAAATGTCACCCTCCCAGAGTTAGTTTTCACGTAAGTTTAGTAACATATGAATACGCTGTGTTTACCTATCGTGCAAATTGCATTTGAACACGACTTGCTATAGGTTGCCTAATATCTACCTGATGATCCAAGTCAATGTGATCAAATTTCCAATGAAAAGTAAACTACAAATATCTGCTTGGGCACTCGTTGCAGACAAACTTGTCAAATTTCTGTTGAAATCCTAGGAGCTGTAATTCTATACACCTGCCATG
This sequence comes from Pinna nobilis, assembly GCA_016161895.1. Classification (NCBI taxonomy): domain Eukaryota; kingdom Metazoa; phylum Mollusca; class Bivalvia; order Pterioida; family Pinnidae; genus Pinna; species Pinna nobilis. Next base: position 12,282 of record JACSZP010058291.1, on the reverse strand, counting down.
TCATAAATATTTGGTTCACGTCTTTCACTGAAGAAATTGTTTGGTTAGTCTACTTGTCTGTCTGTCCAACTGTCGGTTAAATTTAACCGATCGCGAGGTTTAAAAATAACCTAGTCTTGTAGAAAGTAAAGTAAATGAACATCAAAACTTAGTAAAATATACTTTTGATAGATTATCTGACCAAAGGTTCGATTCAACCTCAACAATGAAATTGTTTCTCGGCAAAATTTATTTCTAGGCTGTATTTCAAACCTTGGTTATCTTTAACCAAGGTTAAAAATTTAACCAGCTGATGAACAACTGGGCCCTGGTGTTGTGTCTGCCTGTTTGTTTATCTTTCTGTTTATATGCCTGTTTTGGTATTGTTTGATAATCTATCAGCCATGAGCCGGCGTCCAGGTGTTGGTGGCGGAGGAGAATTCCTACATAAATACTTAAAATGACAACCGAGCCACTGCAGGGGATCTTCTATCAAAATCAGAGCCAGCCGAGGCGGACTCGAACCAGAAAATCTTTGATGCCCTAATGACTTGGCCACGATGAGACCGTAACTGTATGGGTCTGTCTCTTTGTATACATGATTTGTCCTACGTTGCGTTTCTGTAGCAACAATGCTTGGCGAACTAATTACTCTGCGTACGAATCATGTGTAATTGGTTCAATTTTTTTTCAGAATACACACAAAGATATAATGTACGAAGTAACAGGGACGCGGATGACCTCTATCAGCGACCTTATTATCAAAAGCAGAAGTAAGTACAGGGGGTGTCAAAATTCAATTACTGTAGAGTGCACAGGATAACAAACAGTCATGAACAGTGGGTCTTCATTATTCCGGACACTTTTGTTCTCATGCAAATTACACGGATAAATGAAACATCTGGATCACTGAAATGTATCTACAGGGCTTACCCTGTAGGTAGCCAATTTAGTCATTGACTAATTTGGGGGGAAATTGGCTAAAAATCATTGTAATTGGCTTTTTTCTGGCTAGCAGTTTTTTGTTGATTTGTAAAAAGGGTATCTGCTGATAGGTTTTATATTTTCAGTTAATAAGTTAGGCCCATCTATTGAAATATGTTTTAGCAATGAAAGTCAAGAAATAAAGGGTGATGATTCAAATGTATAGGTAATAATGCCCAAAGTGGCTAGCAGATGTTAGTCTACATGTATGTAAATTATCAAAAATATTTCACATAATGAAAAACGTTCATTGGCTAATAGAATTATCCACTGGCGAAAATAAACTTCTTTGACTAATTTTGGGGGTACAATTTTCTGAGTCCAAGGTGAGTCCTGATCTATCATTATGACTATGTAATTTATAAATATTTTCCCAGGAATTTTTATCCGGAACATGAAGCGTCAGAATAAATTAGTTGGAGGTTTAACAGCAAAACTACCAACCAGTTGTATGCAAGCATGTGATGCTAGTAACAGAAATGTTTATGAACCTTATTTGCAGAGGTGGCTTGATGCGATTTCACATTGGCTAAACTTTATACTCATTAAAGTGTTTATCATATTGGTCTAGCCACTGCACCTTAGTCTGTCCTCCGCACAAAAACTAGGTCAAAATTAGGACCCCTGATAGATTACTCCTTTATCATTGTCAGAAAAAAATAATGAAACTGTTAAATTTTACTTTTTTCAGAAGTGTTCCAAAATATGATATTTCTGAGGAAGAATTAATGGCTGATATTGAGAAAGACCTTCTTTATTGATCTGGAAACCTGGTTCCCTGACTTGTAATTTACTGTCTAGATAGAATAGAAGGACAGGGGAACCAAACCAAAAGCACATCCAGGTTTGAGGAGTAAACTGTGTACATCACTTGGTTATTGGACGGTATACGGTGAACCATAGAGAAATCTAGATGTTCCAGTGTTACGTTTGACAATATTCCAGACAGTTCCACATACGTGTCGGTGTTTAGCAAGCACTATTCGGGAAATGTACATTATTAGCCATTGTTCCATTTCACTCAGATTCTTGTAGCTATTTTCACCCAGTCACGTGATGTAATACAAATATTACAAAAAAATCCTGTAAAAATAGTTTAATTTATGAAGAAAATGTGAATTGTCAAAACATTTTTTTTTTCTTCGAAAATAAGATGTACATGGATAAAACTTAATCATTCGATTTGATTCTAATTTTTTGTCGCTAAACACTAATTTACTTCTATAAGATAGATTGGACATCATTTATTGGTAAACAGAAAGATATCGGTTATACTATCCAAACCGGAAACGAAATCATAACTATAATACAGACAACTTGAAACGTAATAGTACAATTTGAAAATGTGAGCTGCTTAAACTGACGTATGCGATGTTTGTGTTAACATCTAAGAACCTGAATGATAAATGTATATGTATTGCTCATTATCACAATGTCGCTTACGATGACACGCTACAACACATACAAAGTAAATCAGAAAAACTTGCACTACTGATATGAAGGGGAAGTATATATATTTGAAGTGCAGCGGTATATCAAAAGTCGTTGGAAGCAAGGTAGGTCCTTGTTCAAATCAAGCATTTTAACTAGAAAGGGTATTATAAAAATTTGTTAAAGAGAAACACTTAAAATATCAACTTAGTTCAAAATAGTCTTGTATTCGAAAATGTGTTACACGACGGGTGCCACGCGTGGAGCAGGAGTTGCTTACCCTTCCGGTGCACCTGAACTCATCCCCCGGTTTTAGTGGGGTTCGTGTTACACTATTTTTAGTTATAAGTGNNATTCTATTTGGAATGCCCCTTGGTATCTTCTATTTCACCCATTTCACAACGGGAAGTTTTCAGGTCATTTGACTCAATGGTTCATGACTATTTTTGTACAAGTGTACATTTCTTCATGTTTTCAATTATGAATTTGTCTTGTTAATCCTCAAAATGTCAAACCTAAGTGAATTTCTGTTAGCATATCTGTCACAATCCCAGGAGATTTTAATAATTTGTTATATCTGAACACTTTGTATATACATGTATGTACATTTATTATTTCATCATTGGAATAGCATATTTATTTTGCAACTTTGAACAAAGTACAGTCTAATATGTTTTAAGAGACCGCCCAAGAAAGGGAACGTAAAGGTCACTTATGATAGGTAGTCTCTAACTTGCGAGATTTATATAGGAAAAAGCCGTTGGGAACCTTACATTAAGGTCGCATAACATAGGTAGTTAATTCAATGGGTCGCTTGGGCAGGTTAGAGTGCATAGCACGACTTGCCTTCATTAAGTAGATATTCATGTTAAAACAGACCATCGACCTGTTACTAAACTTTTAGAAAAAGTGTGTACACTCTTATTCCATAAACTTAGAAAAGTTTGATTTACATTAAACCGTGCACAGATTTTTAATAGGTCATAACATTTACCATAAATTTATTTTCGCGAGTTTGTGCTTTTGTCTAATAACGCGAAATTAATATCATCGCGAATATTGTCGGATTTACAGTAATTCACCTTATCAGTTCCATGTCATTCATATACATTCTACCATTTTGACAGCCATTTAGGGATCCTGATGTAAATAACAATGATTCCAGAAAGACCTACAATGTATTTTATTTCTTCCCAAATTTCCTTCAAATACAATTGACACGTAGAACAAACTTGAAGGCAACTAAATTAAATCTACATTAGTTTGTCTAAAGGGTAAGAGGGTAAAATGCACACTGTCTCATGCAGGCTTAGATTTCCTTATGACTTAAAGCAAAATAAACAAAAACCCTAGCCTAAATTTACAAATGTACTATTTTCGAGGCAATGTAACTTTATTCAAAGTAAAGTGAAAGTTTATAACCTTCTTAGGGTCACAAGGGAGATGGTCTTTATATAGAGCTTGATTTGTATACAAATGGTAATATCGGGGACACAAAAAATGGTCTATGTAATCAGGTGGCCCTTATATACAGATGGCCGCTCGACAGGTTTTACTGTATTTGTGTTGAGAAATAAGTGAACGTATTGTATTCCGAGATTCTCGTATCACACACGGCGCGTTTGCCTCTTGAGGTGGTCGAGAGATTTGTTTTAAAGAAAAGGAATGCAAACATTAGCTTGACAAATATAAATTATCAATTTTTGGCCAAAAACTGTACAAAGAAATTAAATTAAACCTCATCAAGTTAAATTCATTCACATTGGCACTATTTATTTTTAATGTATTATCATACGACTAGTCCATATATATACCATGTATCATATATATATATATTCGCGGAATTTCGCGAGTGGACGCGCTTGCAGTTTTTAGATCCTTGCCTTTTTTTTATCTGGCAGTTTTGTTCTCGATGGAATCATCAGTTGCGAATCTTATATTTAAGATCATGAATTAATCAGCTAAGAATTATATAGTAAAACCAGTGTTTGTTTCAGCCTTTAGAAAACCGGGTTCAGAACGCAAAATTGAATTCCTTGACTTTAAGAACTCGTGATTTTAAGTTCTCGCGGTTTGAATGAAAACGGCAAATTAGCGGAATTAAGTACTCGCGAAAAATAGGGGATCTACAGTAATTACGGTTGTGCCGGATTAGAATCTCCAAAGGTGAAGGAACGTAATTTTACGTGATTTTCCCACTGAAATGACGTGAGCGCAGGATATTGTATTCTTACGCCATCCCATCATTAATACAAACAATAGTCCAGCACAATTGTTATCGGGTATATGAGGTACACAAATTAATCCCATTTTTTTCTGACATACATGTACTTTATATTGTACAAATGTGTTTGATACTCAAAATGCATGAGATATTGTTTGTTGACTCGTTCAAACATCTAGATAGGAAAATGTGAAGAAAATGTGAAGAACGTATTTGGTTGTGAACTGCGTTGAACACGTTTATCCCAAATCTAAAGCCTAATAGAAAGAAACATTTTCTTCAGTTCTATGAATATTCGTCTAGATTTTTTTTAGTCTTTACATTTCTGCTTTACGCCACACTCTACAATCATTCAGTCATGGACGGCTTCTCCAGAGGATCACTTCACAGGAATAGTCGTAAATAAACTTATTGAATTTTTGTTTCAGATTTATATTTTCTTCTCGAATCGTTTGTCATTGAATAGCACTTGTACATACATTTAGTAAATGCAATTACTTTGAGTAAGATATAAGACGGGGGATAAACATAATGTAGACATTCCTCGACTTTTGTTTGAGTGTTGCTATGGCAATATACAGATAACTTATACTGATGTCAACAAGATTGAACTTGGTGCAGGCATTAAGTTTGGTTGCTTTAAATGGGAAAAGGAAGAGAGAAATGACACCTTAAATTCAAAACATAGAAAAAAGGTTGTCCACGGGATAGGGGTGCATAACTCTTGACAACCCGTAAAAGATCAATAACGTTAGAACCATTTAGAACATTATGCAATTCTAGACTCCATAATTATGTCGTTATCTATGCTTATCATATTCTTTGATATTTACAAATATGTGAAAATTGGAAATTTGTAGTATTTTTTTTTGTAGCTCTTTAATTTATCTTTGGTCCTCAGTATACTTATATTCTATGTTGTACGACTAAATCTAATGAATCTCGAAGAATTCAAATGTTGATTACCAATCTAATTTTGAGGTACGGAAATTGGAGGCACTATCGTCAATGTGATTATATAACACACGAGAAGTTCCCAATGAAGTTTCTGTTGATTTTAATTTTTAAAACAAAATTGTCTATTCGCGTATTTTTTTTCTCTGTTCACCATACATGCATATGTATTAATAAGAACTTTATGAATATACATCACAGACAACAGATCAACAATATTTATACACCTCATGTATGCGTTGTTGTGTACATGTAGTTGTTGTTTAATGTCCCACTTAAGAAAATTTCACTCAAATGAAACAGACACAGAGTGTCGATGATGGTTTTCTAGATTTGGCCTAGGATTTATACAACCGATCTTTAAAACAGAATGCGGGTCTTTGGGCATTGATGGGATCTAAGTATTCTCATATCTTTTCGTTATAGAAATAAAGTCATTAAAAGTTGGAAACCTTTCTTGTGTGTGTTTTTAAACTATTACTCCAGAAATGTTGACGGATCTGTAAATGTGCCCAGAATTTAGACACGTGGTGATGAAAGTCACGTGATGGATAAAGTTCCGTAGCTTGATCTCGGAAATTACATAATGGTGAAGGGAGTGAGCCAAATGTTCCCTTCTTCCTGGTGTGTTATCCGAGATTTGTCTAAACTATATATTATTATTCCAAGTCCATATATTTGTATAATTAAGTTTGGAAAGTACAAAAGGATCCGGACACAAGCTTGCAACTTATTTTAAACATATTTGAACCCGCCTTCTGTTTGTTATGTTTTTACTTTACGCCACACTCGACAATATTTTAGTCTAATGGTTTTTGTTGGTGGAAGAGAGAGTCGGGTTACAAATGTAACCGGGAGAGACCATCGACCTTCCATAAGTAAACTGTCAAACTTTCTCACCTAGTCAACCTAGGTTCCAGCTAGGCTCGAAACTGCACTGACAACAGGTGAGAGACTAAAGGGCTTAAAATGCAATGCTCTAACCATTCGGTCATTGACAGTAGAACGTTGTGTATTACTTACTAACGATTGCGAGTAACTTTAACTGCAAGTTGTATTGTGAAAAGGGCATCAGATTTCCCTTTAACAAAGACTCTTAAGTCTAAAATTTGGTCTTAAGTGTTGTTTCAAATAGAAACAAACCACCGTCAATTTCTTTCTTAAACCTTGAGATCCTACATGAATATGATGCCTGTATTTAGGTTCAGACCTAAAACTTATGGCCTTTCACAGAACTTACTTACCAAATCTAATTTGCTTAAAAGGACGTCTGTGACGGGTGCAGCATGCTACAAAATGTAGCAGGGGATTTTGACTCCTTCCAGACACCTGGTCCCATCCTATTCTGGATTTGAAATGCTTGTTTTCATATTCTTAACTTGACTCTTCATTGACAGGACTTGAAGCTTTAGATATCTTGCGGTATTTCCTTATCTTTACATGGAAGAGGCAAATACATGTACAAACAATTAAATTAAAGGTTCCAGGCTCAGTTTAGTTTGTTCTCCTTCTTAAATATATAAAATAGTGTTTGTGTTTTATATTTAGCCTGGTTTTGGCAATCCGTCATTACTAAATACAAGAGTAACTGCCATTATGAAATATCATGAAACTGTTTACGTACTACTCTTACTTGATCAGAGTGCACATAGCACAAATCATATTAACAGATGTGTTCACCTGGAATTATCTAAAAACAATTTAGTAAATTTTACGACTAGTATTAAACTGATTTGACTTACCAAGATTATATTGCCAAATCTATTTAAATGTTATAGTTTTCAACAGACACAAGGTGGGTTCAAGGGGTTGCTTAACTGGTATAAATAAACACAAACATTAAGTGTAAAAATTAACAGTGAACTACATAAGTTGCATTTTTGTTATGTAGAATTAATTCCAGCGTCATAGGGATAACCGATACTATGATTATATACCTATAAAACAAAGAATAGACGGAATTTTCGCGAATCAAACAGAAGGGAGATAACTCTGATGTGTTTCCCTTTCCGATGCTTAATATCTTGCACCAGCGTGGCCATACAACTTGGGAATTAACTTAGGTCTTGGAATTTACTCAAATTAATCTAATACTGAATTCTGATTGGCCGACAAGCTGAAGTTGAGAAACTTCTCAGACGTAAGTACCTTCTTAAGTTTTACAGAGCCTGGTTCAAAACTACATTCTTTTAAGTGAGTTCTCCAAGTCTGAAACCATGCACTTAATGGAACAGTCATGGATTTTTGTTTCCTAAACCAGAAGATTGCTGCTTAACAAATTTCACGAGAAATATCCAAATAATTTTTTGTTGAATTTTTATTTTATGATTTTGTTGCACCTGTCAATAGAATATTTACCTGAGAAGACTTACAATGGAACGGAATTATTTTGACCTCTTCAGACAGATCAAATGTCAATCAACTATCATACTACAAAATATGAAATTGTTCTTAAAAACAACTTCAATTTATTTTTAGATGTACCAATGTAAATGCTTGGCAGCCACGTTGGACCTAGCAAGTTCAAGCACTAATGTTGGACTACATGGACCAGGATGCACTGGTCTTTCAAATTGTGAGTTTGCTTGTTGAAACAGTTCAAACCATTTAATGGAATCCCCCATTATCATGTGTGAACTTTCAATGTCTGTGAGGCTGCAATTTCATTGGTCTGAATAGGTCATGACCCTTTGACCTCAGGAAATTTATGTTAGATTCTCCTACCACTACATACCTAAACAGCACATGAAAAGAACAAATTTTAAATTGGAAAGGGAATACTGTACTAAGGAGAAATGAACTCTTTTTGTCTGCAATATGTCAATAAAACACTGTTGGCAGTATTGAAACGCATCAGTCTAAACACTGTTTGCAGGAAAATGTTTGCCGGCGTTTTACTTTTGTCCCTTTTACCCTCATCGTCTAAACTGGGCAAGTTCATCTAACTTATTTTTCTTGAGTAGAATTATGTTCAGACTGGGCAACTTTAAAACAGGGCAAAACTGCTGTAAGTGCATTAGGGCAAAAATAACATGAGGCAAAAATAGTCATGCATACCATACAACAAGATCAAAAGTTACGGTGTCAAGATCCTTTCGTCTTTGAGTGTTTCATATCCCTTATTACATGACTGAATGCCAGCAATTGCTACAATTTTTTTCTCTGTTCTGCAGTTATGGCCTTCAAGCAGCGAGGGCGCTTTAACATGCTGACATATACTGTGGCACACAACTTCACTTTTTACTGTCTCACCCAAAGGTCATAAAAAGTCAAGTCCCCTGCTGAGGCTTGAACCCATGACCTAACAATCTGAAGGTGTACACTCTACCAAAGAGTGCATTCACTAACAACTCATTCCTATCATCAGCTTTATAGAGAACCATTACTATCACTGTTACCATTGACCCTACTAGATATTGGAGACTTGTGTTGGATTTCAGGATGCATGTAAGTCAAAATATTTTTGTTCATCAAAATCTCAACATTTGAGATGAAAGTTGTGGGTCACTGTACTAGAAGGCTGAAGACAGAAACCAGCAATTGTAGTGAATACCCAAGTTGTAGTAAATACTGCTGGCAAGTGAAGAGTATCATCATGGCCTGGTTGATTAATATGGTAAATCAGTAAATAACAGATGAGAGATATGTCCCCCTTGTCACATACCAAATCGCGACCTCCCCTTTTCTTGTTTATGACCATCACCGATTGTGACATTCTTGTATTCGAAAATTTGTGACACCTGAACTCACCCCTGGTTTATGGTGGGGGTTTGTGTTACTTATTTTTCGGTTTTACACGTCTTGTTGTGTTGATAGCTGTTTGTGTTGTCTCTTTTTTGTTTGGCCATGATTTCATCTGCCTTTGGATTTTTTAATTATTGATTCCCCCTTGGTATCTTCTACAGTCATCTTTTTTACAGCCCTTAGCGTTTCAAATACAGTCAAGCCTCATTAATCTGGACACCTGCATTCCCAAGCAAATCGTCCAGATTACTGAAGCGTCCGGATTACTGAACCATACTTTTCAAATGCTGAAATTTATACATCACCCGGTTTCAAACAGGCCTAAATAAAACACTTTTTATAATACATGTACAATAATTAACATTTACAAATGAGTAGAAAGCAACATTATTATTTGTGATAAATCTATGGAATTTGATAGCACAGATACTTTAAACTTTCATAAAACAACAAAATTAAAAATACAGGAAAGATTGAAAGTAGCCTCAAATATCAGACTTGGCACTCTGATATTACTTTTTGAGTAAAACTTGCCAGGTAGTATTTCATTGTGTTTTTCCTATCTTACTTTATCAAGCCAGACATGTAGACAATAACTTATAGACATACATGTATATACATTTACCTATAATATGATAAATCATCAAAAGTTGGAAAAATGAGTATAAACCCTATTTAACACATCACCATTAATCCAATTATCAATCTTTGTTTATTAACCATTGGTGATTATTACTTGTACATATTTAATCCAATTATCAATCTTTGTTTATTGACCATCGGTGTTTATTACTTGTGCAGAGATTGTGTTTTCTTAACAATTTACACTTGTTGGTTTTGAAAATTGGTTGACTGGTCAGTCATCCATTGTCCAGATTATTGGGACAAAATGCAATGCAAAATGAATGTTTGATGTAAAAATTGACTGTCCGGATCCAGAACCTGAAAATCCGGATTAATGATACAAAATAACACATGGAAATTCTGTTCCCAGCAAATTTTGTCCAGAAGGTGAAACGTCCAGATTATTGGCGTCCGTATTGATGAGGCTCGACTGTACTTGAAGACCATGATAAGACAAGGACCCTGTACTGTTGTAGCTACTAATGGCATGTTAAATATATCTTAATGCCCCAAGTGCTGACTACAAGTCATAACCAGACTGACACCCTGGGCTCTACTCAGCACTGCTTGCAAGCTGCCTTAAGTGCTGAGTACATACTCAGAAGTCCAGGCTACATCATGATTCTGTGTCTTCTTTATATGAGTAGATGATTCTTGAAAATAACAAAGAAAATACCAGGTAATTACAAAACTAACTCTGTCTTGATTTAATTTCTTTTTTATCATAACAACAAAACAGATCGTTCTAGAAATACAAAACTATTCAACAAATGAATTAGAAGACAAATAAGGATGAACTGTAAGTTAATGGTATGATATGATCTTTTATGGTACGTGAAAATTTTTGCATATGTGCTTTGATGGCATATCATCATAACATTTGCTATCCTGTTTCATACAACTTTAGACAACTGAGGACAGAAATCCTGCAAGAGTTAAGCAACAGATCCTCTGATTGGTTTGTTTTCAGAATGTAGACTGGATCCCTGATACAGCAATGTCAAAATGTAGGTATCTAGACTGGTTTTCTGGTTTGTGCCCAAAAATATCAATATTGCTTTGATTGGTCACTTAGACTTTAGACTGGTTCCCTGGCATAAAATTGTCAGTATTACCACATACTTTGATTGGTCATTTCAGACTTTAGACTGGTTCCCTGGCATATGATTGTCAATATTACCACATGCTTTGATTGGTCACTTTTTAGACTATAGACTGGTTCCCTCACACATGAATGTTATCATCATGAGGAATCCTCTTCATCCTTTAATGAGTCTAGGTACTCTTGCGCTTTTATCTTCCTTGGAATGATATCTGAAGAAAATAAATATCAACTGCATTCCTTGTAGGGACATATCTGCTCCCTTGTGGTATCAAAATATTGTTTTGTTGTTGTATTGTTGTTTAACATCCCACTCAAGATATTTCACTCATATGGTGACATCACCCTGCAGTGAAGGGCGACAAATTTTGCCTATGCTCAACACTTATGGCCGTAGAGCAGGGAGGGTACTTTAAGTTTTTAACGTGCCAACTGTGACACGGAACTATGTTTTTACTCATTTGAAATACAGGGACAGCCAACCGCAGCGTGGTGCTGCACAGATTCGAACCCCAGACCCTTTGATTGGAAGTCAAACACCCTAACAACTTGGCAGCCCTGCATCAAAATATAAAAGTAGAGTTAATCAAAGGGGCATAACTCTACCAAAATTTATTCCACTGTGACCTTAGTACAAACTTGACCTACATGTTGTCATGGCAGATTTACATCGGTACATCAAATTTTGATTCAAAATATCCATGTATTACTGGGATAATGAATAGCAAGAGGCATAACTCCGTCAACAATATTTTGATCCCAAAAGAATTCAGTCTTGACCTGCATGCATGCTCATGGCAGATAAACACATTTATACCAAAATATATTCAAAATCCCTATGTATGACTGAGATAAAGAATGCAATTTCAGTCATGAATGAATGACATAGAACTATGACCCCAGTCATTTTACAGCAGGATTTTTAAAGTAGGTCTGATACCGACCTCAGACTGATAAGTGTTTTGCCATATACATGTATATATATTTACACTTGTAACATAAATGGTTTAGTTGCAGACAGCAAGACATAACATTAAGGACAATCTCCAGGTGTACACTGGGTCATTTTTCATTATAAAAAGCACTTGTCGTAGTTAGCTCCATAATGACCTTTATCTTACATGGAGGGAGGCCTTAAAGGTCCCTCCTCCTCTCTGTTCACCAGACCTGATGTCTACACATTTATCCTTTCATTCCTAAGTATCATAATGGCATACCCTTTTCTATTGTCTTAGACCAG
>JACSZP010058284.1:0-12686 GCA_016161895.1 Pinna nobilis | reverse complement strand
TACAGTATCAGTATCAAACTTAGGATGCAATCAAGAAAAAAGAAATTCCTAGGCGGAAACTTATCCCTGTGCAGAGGAGTTACTAGAAGGTACCGAACCGTGAAATGGGATGTATAGGGCCTATTGATTTACTAGTACTGACCGGGGGAGGGGGGGGGGGGGGCANNGGGGGGGGCTAGGCATGCTGAAGAATATACACATAAGCCACTATATCGAATAAATTAAATGTTCATGTGCGTATCATTATTTGTAAAAGACAGTATAAAATATCCTGACTCTTACATAAACAAACTGATAAATAAACATCAGTAAGCAGATATTATCCTTATTTACGCAAGAAGAGCGCAGAAAAGTTTATAAACATATGGATGGCCTCCTAAAATTAAAACAAAATTGAGCTTCACTTTTAATCGGAGGCGAGATTAATAAATAGTGTATACTGCGATCATAAAACGGTATTAAAAGTGTTCTATATAAGTACATCAAAATATTATCGCCAAAAAATTTCCTCAATATTGCAGATGATCTGCCTATCAAATACAGTGATGATAACATGTACATGTATTCCCCTTAATATCGGGGAAATCTTTCAATAGAAATGATCGAGATTCATTTGAATTTTATATTGAAAGGGAAGGACGCGATTGTAAAAAGTGATAGCTACCGACCGTATCGCAGGTAAATCACCCTATTTCTTATAATAATAGACTCGTGCACAAAAACAGTAGTCAAACAAAGGCCAATAAATATCAGTTTTTGACTGATACGCGATTGAAAGGTATTCACTATTGCACTTAAGTCGGGCGCAGTTTCCTACATTACAAGAATAAAAAAGAAAAAAAAAAAGAAAGAAAATACACACACGCCTCAGACAAAAGGAAATATTCCAATGATCGATTAACAGAGACCTTTATATGGAATATATAACACGAGTTGAGGGTCCAGTAAATAATTCAATTTCATCACTCACTTAGTACTTCCTAGGTTAGTTTACCATTAGTACATTCCACTTAACACTTCTCCTCCATTTACCATTAAAAATGATTACTTATCTACCTATGACGTATTTGTATTTTTTTCTTGTAAGTAGTGATAGTACATGCACTATCTTATTTTAAAAAAAAATACATTAGCAAAAGAAAAAAATAAATTAAAAGTCAAAATTTAGTTTTTTAGTCACCGCAGCATCAAATCGTCTACGCATTCGAAATTTGTATTCTTAATTTTCCGGATTATTTTTACCGGTATTGTTCCGTATTATTTCATTATTATCATTGCTGACTTCCACGATAATCTAAATCACAAACCTAGCGCACCACATGTTTATTTGTTAAAACCTTTTTTTTTTATAATATTGACATTTTTTAAGTTCCGGAGCCTTTTATTTTTACTCGGTTTTGTGGCTTATAACATTACATCCGAAGTCCGTTTACTCTGAATGTAGATAAGGATGAAATGCCTTCCTGCTCCCTAGCTTACTCTTACTATCTATATTGTCATAACAAATCTTCCTGGTTCAGGAGCCATTATTGCTGATATGTACAACTAAATGGTAAGGTACACATACTCCTTACATGTATGCTGAGTGCTGCTAATCAATTATGTATATATACCTGCTATACAAGTCTGAATAATGATGTTCTGACCAGGAGTGTAATTACTACAGCGAACAACTATACAGTTCCCTTAATGCATCTCAAACTACAAATTCTGCCGATTTATCTTCAATCTTCCAAACTTCCGGATTTTCATTTTTTTTATGTATATATATTTATATAAGTCTTAATTCTTACCTGTGTAGTGGAATTGTTACAGAGTTTATTGCTTAGAAACCATCATAACTTGTAGTATTCCCATCCTCATCACTTGTGCCCGGTGTAGTCATTCCTGTTCATGTAAAATATTCAAATGTTGTAAATTGCCTTCATGTTTTAAAATGACCATACACTGGTCGGTGTAATTGTATTATCAATTATTGCTATGACAAATTCAATCAATCTGACCAAATTTATAATTCGGATTGACCACTTGTCTTATTCACACACTATAGGTGTCCATTACTAAGAACTGTAGCACACATTGGAATTATAAACTCTCCGTGAGGTTATCACCAGAAGTTAGTCTATCTGCTTTTGTTATCCGACAGAACAAGACAACAACGTTCCCTCTCGGCCTATGCTCTATATCTCTGCGCCGATATTCAGCACGGTATCTACACACCCCTATGTCGGATAATAACTAGTGAAGCCGCGATGATTGACACTACTCCATCGCCCGGACTCAGAGGTACTTGAATGGCAATACTACGATCTATGTCCTCTTTAGATACTCTCAATGTCGTTATGGTCTCTGACAGCCATCACTAGATCCAAGTATTAAATCATCTAAAATACATTTCTATTAAGTGTTAGCGAAACAAGCACTTCAGATTTTATGACTGTGTTTACATTAAGGAAGAAAAGGTAATTTGGTGTTAGTATTTCTTCTGACATTGAGATAAAGCAATGACTGCGTCAATCAAAATATTTAAATTTCACTTTCGGTATTACTTAATTCAGTACAATTTCAAGGTTAATCCAATACATGCGTTTTGTGAGAAAGTTAACGGCAGATTGTAAATTCTGTTCATCAAAGGTGACGGAGTGTCTCAGCCGCGTGCGTTTCTTGTGCCATTATATGCATCTGATATTTACACAAAACTAATACCTGTATAAAATGGTGAAGAGAAACATAAACCACAGGTAATATAGAATATGTAAGTTGTTATTTGTATGTTAAGGCATGTATCTGTCGCATGCCAACCCTTTGATATGTCATGTGACACCTTTCCCCGAGGAAGAGAGCAATCTGGTTCTTGCAGAAATGCCAGGGAAAAATAATAATAAAACGAATAACAAATGGAAGAGCGAGGAGTTCTGTTGTATTTGCCGCCCTACTCAAATGATGCTGAGTTACGACTATGATAAAAACGGGAACAATCTTCTCTCTCTCTCTCTCTCTCACTCTCTCTCTCTCTCTCTCCATACATACACAGTGACCTTCTAGTCTATATATTATATTAAGAAAGCTGTTAATGCATTATCTCGCGAAAATCTCGTATAGAATGTGGAAATACTGCCATACGCAATTACAAATCGATCATGAGGGCAGATTTCCAATTAGCTGTTATATAGGTCGTATAATTAAGTGGTGTCGATAGTGTGACTTTGCTGTCATTGGCCAGGAATGGATACTCGAGACAATAATCTTACTTTTGTATCTCTTATCAAGTCCAAATTTCCTTTTATTATGTGTAATTCTGTAGTCCCAAGATGACAAATACCTCATTCCTAGTGCTGACCCATCCCTTTTATCTTAACACGATTATTCCTGCATCTCGAGGTCGTCGGAATTGCCTAAATTTCCAATAAAGCTCTTTTTATGTATCGGGAAGACACTTAACAAATTTGTAATTCAAATCTGTGGCACAAGAAAATTTAGTCTCTACATCGCACGTAAGAATAAAGAATACTAAGTAAGAACTATAACCAAATTACGATGAAGTATCTCTCAAGACAACCTCAAGTGCTCTGATTCCATTTGTATTCCTTGGGGATTTAACGGGCGAATTTACAGTATATAATATTACAACCTTGACATAGCAGAAATCTAGATAGTATTTTGTTTATGTTTTTATATGGGAAAACAAGTATTTATCTATAGATATTTGCATACTATTACCTAAAATATGTTATTTTGTTTATTCAGTACATTTTTGAAATGCGTTACATTCGCGTTACCTGTACTTTGTTGACAAATAATGAAAGTATTGTTTTTGAAATACTTAGATCACGAAGCATAATGTTACTTTTCCCTAGAAGACATCTACGTGTAATTTGTTATTGTCTATCTATAAAGATATCGGGTTATAAGTCCCAGCTTGTCCTATATATTAAGACTTCCATGTTTCAATTTTAAGTTTTCAATTTTATTGTAGTCCTATTTGGTGCTTAGGTCGTCTCGTAGTTGCAAAAGTTTGAACGATTACTACTTGTATTGACTGACAAATTCTAAAAACGTTTGGCTCTTCTAATCAATGCCTTACCTTGAAAATAAATAAATTTAATTTAAGCTTCTTTTATTTTTTGTCGAACAATTAAGTCACTGATTGATCAATCATGTAGTAGTTTGGACATATCTATTTCTATCAAATGCATATTTTGATATGACAGAAATAACTCCTGCAAAAATAGTCATATCCGAAAAAGGAATGACTGTCTCAAGAGTATTCACAATTAAGACTGATATAAGCTCGTGTATGTACGTGTGTGTTACAGATTTAAGGTGTGGGATTGTCACCAACTGGATATCGATGCACTCCGATGGTCCGGATCGTGACATCATTATAATTACGACATGACCTAGTTTTACCCAGTTTGAATCTAGAACAGTGCATTTAGTGCAGTTTCAAGGTGAAGATTGCCCCAGGCATCACTTATGATATTGATTCGTCGAACGAATACTATCATTGCTTCATTGAACAAAATATACATTTATAGATTTTAGTGTTTCATTGGGGCTTTTTTAGATTGATCATAAACCTGTCTAATTGTGAAAAACAACCCGAAATGTAAACAATGATTTGCGATTTCTCTGTTGATCATCTGCATCGTCTCTAAGCATGGGAAATATTTCCTTGTTCAAAATATTACCTGACTGATCACTCCAACATATCAAATATTTACCAAATATGATAATCATAAGTGTTATCTAATTAAGTACACTTTTTATAAGTATCTGGAAAATTATCTCTTATCCCACCGTTTGCACGCTGTGTATCAGAACTTACAAGTATATCAAGGCACTGAAGCCTACAATATTCGCAATAAGTAATCCATCTTGCTTTTGTAAAAAAGTACATCAATGTTTGATCAAACTCTGGTTAAATAGGCGTGGTTTATTTGCGAATACAAATAATACCTCAAGTACTGGAAAACTGAATGTAATTTTAAAGAAATTTGTATATATCCGCCGGAAGCTAATTTTAAGATATCATTTTTATTGAACAAAACACAATGATCAAAGAAGATATACATCTTAATGTAACCCTTGTGTTAGATTCAAACACTGTAGCCTATGAATGTTGTTTAAGCCGAACGAAAACAAGTGCCATGTAAATATACCTGTGTGTTGTTCATTTCAGGGATGTTTTCCCGTGTATTGAGTTAATTGGGTGCATTTTAAAACTTTGTATCTGTTTTTGGCATGTTTAAAATCATATGAAAACGAAATGTAATTTTTGGCTAATAGGACTTATAGTAATGACGCTATGACATTAAAATACTCAGTTACTAGCATCATAAAACGAACTTACAGAAGTACTGAATATCTCTTTTTTAATGATGTTGGTGGGTATTGAGCACGACCATTTACAGTGACTACCTTTTAAAAGTCGGATCAAGAGATCTGGGCATTTTCAACCAAACTCGACAACTTACCGAACTCGTAGGAATATTTGTGACGGTTATGGCATGCCAACAGGAAACGCCGATTCTTCCCGGGCACCTGGTGTTATTCTACATTGAGACCGCTATTATTCTAACCTTTCATAACTTTTATGATTTGATTTTCGAATATTCAATTTTATTTGAAACATTGACATTTAATCAAGAGTTTTTAAAGAGTTTTATCCTTTATTTCAATAATACATATAAAATCAACGAAATTGCTAAGTGACGTAACAGTGAAAAAAGGACCGCTTAAACTTTGTTTTTATGAAAAGTAACGAATTCAACTCATGACACGTCAGTTTTTACATATTTGTTCAAAATTGGATTTCTGTCTGCTTAACTTATGCTACTTTTTACCAATAGTTATTTGCACCCTTACTAGGTTCACGTTTGACTAAATGTATATCATATTCACTAGCTCGCGTGCTTCATATATGTTATCTCTGTTATTACGATGTGCTCTCTGATAATTCAACAGTTGTTGGAAGAGTAATTGTTAGCGTAGAAATTCTGAATATTCGACGAGGGCAACTGAATTTAAGAGCCAATGTTACATTTTCTATGCAAATGCTTTTTAGTTCATGTATTTTGCGACGAACGTTTATGGGTAATTTATATATCAGATGTATCTCGCATAGTAGATTGCAATATGATTTCTAATATCGTGTCAAGAATAAAACATATATATAGTTCGCAGCGATAGATAGAGAGCAGAAGTCCTTAACATGTCGACATTGATATCATAGACGAGTGCGTAGAAATCATTGAAACAATTTGTTTTTCGTGCAGGAAATATTTTACACACTTGCTGCTTTAGAATTGAGAGTCATCAAATATTGTCATTTGTATCGATTGATTCTTGCCAGTGATTTATCGAAAAGGAACACGTGCATGCGGTTACAAAAGCTGATATAAACAAACGAGAGAACGATCAATAATTCTGAGTTATCTTTGCAAATAATATGTTCTTGTCTAAATGAAAATAAACACAATTCTTTAAATCGATGTAGGCGTCACCACAACAATGTAATCCTCTTTCTGCATATTATTTCTGCATTTTCAATCAAGATTTCGTTTTTGAGCAATTGTTTGTTTGCAAATTATTTTTGCATACTAGCAGTTTGGATCTTTGGAAGAGTAGATACACCCTATGCCTAATTTAGTATTTGTATTACTCTTTAAGTGCCTTAGGCAAAATGAGTGTACTTATGCCTGGAGAGCAAATTCAAATGTGATGATTATAGAATTCTCTTCTGGTAATGTGAAATTAACTGGTAAATGTCTTTTCAATCGAGACAATGATTGTTTCTGCATTCATAAAAAAAAGATATATGTGAAAACCAAACATGACGTGGTATTTACTATACGATCAAGGCCAAAAACTATGCACGGTGGTGCTGATCAGGACCAATAACTCTTATCGACAGGCCTTATCAGGGGCGATAACTCTAATCCGTAGATCTGACAATACCGGACATAATTTGACTAAATATGCCCTTTTTAAGCATCGCAGTTATTTTCCAGGCTATACATGAATTAAACATGACTTTTGATCGATTATTCTAAATCAAAATGATCAAAATAATGAGAAAAAAAAAGAACAGGGACAAACGAGTCGCAATGATATACATTTAAGTGTAAGGCTAAATCAAAGATAATCCCAGTTATCTTATTTACAAGTGACAGACACCAGATGTCTCTGAATTAGTTTTGTTTTTAATTCCTGTTGTGTTAGATTGGTCATATAAAAAGCCTGAAATGGGTTTCAGTCTCTCTATTCAACAAACTTATGTCTGTCATTTACAGTATGATTTAATCATATAATGTGCTAAGGTACACTCGCTCTTACTATACTTAATGACCTCAATCGTAATGATGAATTCAAATTCTGGGAAACGATGTCATGGTTATAAAAAATAACGGAGAAAAACAAACAAACAAGAAAAGGGCAAAACAAAACATAAAATAGCCCCCCCCCCCCAAAAAAAAGAAAAACAAACAAAATGTAATTAGATTTTATAAAATATCAACCACTGACGATACATGAATAATTGCAACTTTTACTGTTTTACTAATTTGAACAGAACGATGCATGTGGGCTCGTTCTGATTCTTTTACACGTACATTTGTCATTCGTGTTAAAATTGCGATTAAAAAAACCATTTGATTACGTTAGCAAATACGCTTCTAGAAAAATCACTTCCGAAGTTTTAAATAAATCTAAAAAAATATTTCTTTAAGTCTGGACAGACAGACTCCTGACTTAAAATCTGCCACTGAATGATTAAAAAACAAAGGTTGGTTGAACAGGTGTTTTTAATTAGGTATGGTCGGTTTATCAAATTTATGAACTACCTTTGCCCGTCTATAAGCCGTATATAATTCAATTCTAAAGCAAATAAAACAACATCATATCGCGGAGTTTGAGTATTTGAAGAACGTTCATTCCGTGGAACTGTGTATTCTTCTGTAATGAGTAGATATACATTTGTTCAAACAGTAGGATGATTTAGATTTGAAGGCATTTTACAAAATATTAAAGTTAAGGACCTTTTTAGAAATTCTATCTCACGTGACCTGTTTTAGAAAAGCTTCATCAAAATAATCAATTACATTTGTTAACAAAACTTTTTATGGGTATAGAGATAAACAAGTAAATGAAGGGGAACTTAAGGTATAACGACGATGAAAAATGAAAAAAATACAACAGCTGTTTTTCTTTTTACATCTGAGAGCGTATGTTTATGCGTGTCTCTGATCCTAATGAAGATATGCAGAAGAAAATATTTACTAACAGTATATATACATGTATCTCTAGAATGAGGAATGGAGTTTGACCGAGTTAGCCCATACAGAAAATTAGTACGTAAAGGCGTACATTGGGGTGAAAATGGCACAAGTGCAATATGCGCTGTCATATCAAATCATATCTGTTCTAATTTTAGCTCTCTGATGTATAGCGCCATTGTAACGTAACATAAATTGCATTTTTATTTAGCTTCGTCGGACAGACCTTGTCACTGTAGTTCATCAGTAGGAGTTTTTGTTACTCTGTCTTGAATTCTAAATGAAGAATGCATTGTAGATTTTCAAAAGTTAATCCGTCACTTTGAAATATCTTTGTTACATTCGTGTTCTGTTTTATCAAGCCGATTTACGTCGTTAAATCGAAAAAAATAAAACAAAAAAGAAAAAATATCTTGAGAAAATTTTCACTTGAATTGTCAAGATATATGTTTATGACAAGATATTTGATCGTGGAATTCTTCAACAAAATTTACAACATTTGAAAGTTAATTTACCACTGTCATTTTCCGAGATGTATAATATGCTGATGAAACTATAGAGGAGGACTTTGAATTACCTTTTCAAAATAATGATGCACTGTTACATATTCATATCTTGTTTAAGTATTATAACAGAAAGCAAGAAGAGTAAAAAATTAATTGTAAAATTCAAAGTAAAAACCAGCTATCGACAAAGTAAGGATATATGTATTGCTACTTATCCGATTAGATAAATCACTGTGATATTACAAGAGGGCCAGATGGGATTCTTAACTTGTCAAATTTTGCAGGAAAAGCAATCAGTCACAACCTTTTTAGATACAAAACTACGAGAAAGAGAAAAAGTGCAAACGTCTGTCTGTGCTAGATCATTTCAAGCGTTTGTTTGAAGACGAATTATTGATGAGCTCTTAAGAGGACTGTTTCTATATAGTATGCAGGAGTTGACTTAACCATGATCTTGTGGGTCAACCTATTCACAGTCCAATCCTATGTACATATATGTGGAATCTTTACACAACAAATTGTGTGAAAGAAACCTTCACCAGTTTTCTTTATGACATCGATAGTTATATATTTTAAAGAAAATGTCGAGTCAAAATCTATTATTGTGCAGGTCATTTTCATTAATTTATTTTTCTCTTCGTTTTGAAAGGTATATCCTGTTGTCCTAAAATATGCGACCATAATGAAGATTCTGTATTCTGAGATATTTCCCACGATGAGCCAGCACAAAATGAGTAAGCATCCGAATATAGATCGATGTGAGAAATTTGGTGATTTAAACCCAAATTTTAGCAAGCTCTCATATGCCGACGATTATCTTTAATTCAAAGTGAATATTTAACAACATTGCGGAAAAGTCTTGCAGCAAATGATATGTAATTAAATTATTTTATTAGCTATTAATTTGTCTTAAAAATTCATTTCTGTTACTGATCTATTGCGTGTCTATTTCAAATTCATATTAAATAAGTTTTCCTTTTTTGTTATTACTTTCAATGACGTATTTTTTATAATTTGCATTTTAAAAAAGAGTGCTTTCGTTTACTCAAGATATATACAATTTTTATTACAAGTACATTTAATGACTATGTATCTTTTTGAGAGAACATTTGTTCACTGAACTTCTTTTGTAAATTTGAGCCTAAGTAATTTTTAAAGTTTTTTTTTAAATCTCTTACACAATTAGAACAGAGCACAACAGTTTACTCTAAATTTACAAGTGTAGATAACGAGCCCATAAATTGTCAGAATGGGTCTTTTTCAAACATATGCTTAAACTGAAGTTTGTTTTGTCTTTTTGTAACGAAAGAAATATGCTATCTATTTCTATTTCTGTATTTGATTATTTATTATTATTATTTTATTTGAAATAAACGGAGTGTAACAACCTGCTAAAGGTTTAAATGTTTAAATTATCAGCGCAAACAATAATCTTATCTTAATCTTATCTTATCTAACAGGTTGTTTTTTTATCAAAATAGCTTCTTTTAAAAAGTATGAGAGAGAGAGCAAAGGGAAAAAATCGAGAACGAAAGAGCGTAGGAGAGGGAAAAAGAAAATGAAAAGCGAGCGATAGCTATAGAGAGAGAACAAACAGAAATTCGGCAAAAAAGTTTGTGTGTCAGAGAAACGTATACAGACAGTAAGAGATAAAACGAGAGACAGATAGAGAGTAAGGGACATTAAAAATTTTGTAAAGAGAAAGATACGGCAAACAGCCAAAATATATATAAATTAGATTATGAAAATCGGTCTTTAAATGATTGAAGGTATCAATGAATTGTTTTAAGGATTTCAGCAATGTTGCTTCAACATAGAATTGGGTGATTGAAAAGAAAGAGATATACCTGCTTTCGACTCACGTGACTTATATTACGTGTAGTTTCTCTTAACTATTCTATTATTTTGTTCAAGTGGCTTTTAGCTTCCTCTTAAATCGAATTTACTACTATGTCTTTTTTCAATTGTCTACTCCACATAATAGCACATGGTGAATTTCCACTGATAATTGATTCTGCTCTGCAGCTAAAATATTTTCAAAAATGCTGCTCTAACGAGGAGCTGATTAGATGAATAGGCAAATGGAATATTTTCCTACTGTCCAATATAAATTGGCACTTATTATTCATTTTGTATCAAAATAACCCCGCCGAAATCATTTCAAGTTAAAATGACATTCGATTGAAACAGATATCGGGCGGATCCCGGACTTTTGTTGACTGATAAAACGCATTGACCCCAAAAACTGTTGGCGCAGAACACTCTTCATTTGTTTCATATTATTCAAATTTGTTGGCAAGCGATGGGTTGCGACTAGTCAATAAGTGATGCGTATCCCTACTCTCGTCTCCTTTTATTTATAACACCCCCCCCCCCGAATTTCCGGAGTTAGTTTTCCAATATTCGCCTTGCTTATTTATCTTTATATACATGATATTTTTAACAAACGCCTAGCCGCAGAATAACATTTTCCACGGTCCTCAGATGGTATGTGTCACTCCGCCATTTTGAAGACTAGTACAATTTTAATTGTTACAAACAGTACATACAAAGGAACTAAAAATTCATCGAAATGAAATAATCAGGCCCACATAGGAAATGACTATTCTATACTGACAGTAGTTGCAAGTTTGAAATTATAATTTGTATTCTGTTATTGCGTTTCTGTATAAATAATTCAAAACAAAGTAAAATGCCGATTTATAAATATTTGAATTCAAAAATTGAAGCTAGAATTTTAAATTTTGTATAACTCCGATTCAGGACTGTGTTCATAGAATATCCGGGCTGATATAAATCTATATCCTCTAGGTATTGTTTTAAAAGACCAAACATGTCAATTGACTTGAAGCATTTCTATTTGTCTCGACTTAAAATAAATCTAGAAACTGATGAAATGTTGGTGGCTAATATACAGACACTATTGCAAAACCTCTTATATTCTGTCTGTAACGTAAAGAGCCTCTAACATAATTGTACCAAACATCTGCTGAATAAAATCTATTATTATTGCCGATATGCAGTATGTGTCAAACACCAGAATTATGAATGTGGAAGTTAGCAGATATTCAGATAATATTTTGATGTTAGAAAAATGAAATGAAACAGGACATAACAATAGTTATCAAATTAATGTATAGTTTGAATAAAACTATTAATACGAATAGGAGAAAAAACCACTGAATTTAGAGAAAAGAGTCACTCTCCATGTTATTTTATCTTGTTCAATGATTTAGATATGTATTAAAATTGTACATGTTTCTACATGGTGGAAAATATCATCCCCATGACACCATTAGAAAGATCGATTATAGCATTTAAACAGATTACACAAATTATCTTGTTAAATAACCAAGAAATAAAATAAACCGCCGGGGAAGTTAAGAACATGATTTTGTATCACTTTTGAAAACTTATACGTTAAACAGAAAATACATTAAATTAAATAACGTCGATCCGGCTAACATAAAGCCGCCTGATCAGATAACGGGATAGGTTTCCAATTTTATTCGAATCTAAATGTATACGATCCATATTAGTATCTACTTACCCTTGTGACTCGTTCATTAATTATAATGCGACAAGTAACTTTCAGTTTTGGTATTTTGATGTGTGAATTACAATTTAAATTTTGTGTAGCATTTGATTGCCAAAGGGAATTTCATTGGAAAATGAATCCCTTTTTCCGTATTTAAACTTCTTTACCTTCGTTATCAGATGTTGTACTAGTTATCATATCGTAGACAATTTCATTCGTCCACCGCTCTGCACTGTAAGCAAACATTGTAGGTTCTCGCATATAAAGGAGAAAGGTGAAGATACCAAATCGGGGTGGAACGACATACAGTGTCATGGCGAGAGAGAGAGAGAGAGAGAGAGAGAGAGAGAGAGAGAGAGAGAGAGA
>JACSZP010058281.1:0-10556 GCA_016161895.1 Pinna nobilis | reverse complement strand
TTGTGTAGAACATCTGTACCCAGTTTGGGCCTGATCCATTCAGTGGTTCTTGAGAAGAAGTTCAACATGTCTCAGCCAATCAGAGGCCATGGCAGCCATCTTAGATTTCATATCACCCAAAAAAGTAACAACATTTGTTTGGGACCTTGTGTAGAACATCTGTACCCAATTTGGGCCTGATCCATTCAGTTGTTCTTGAGAAGAAGTTCAAAATGTCTCAGCCAATCAGAGGCCATGGTTGCCATCTTGAATTTTGCATGGCCCAGAAAAGTAACAACACTTGTGTATGACCTTGTGTAGAACATCGGTACCAAGTTTGGGTCTGATCCATTTAGTGGTACTTGAAAAAAGTTCAAAATGTCTTGGCCAATCAGAGGCCATGGCAGCCATCTTGGATTTCGCATGGCCTCGAAAAGTAACAACACTTGTGTGGGACTTTGTGTAGGACATCTGAACCAAGTTTGGGCCTGATACATGGAATGGTTCTTGAGAAGAAGTTCAAAATGTCTCAGCCAATCAGACGCTATTGTGGCCATCTTGGATTTCACATGGCCCCAAAAGTAACAACATTTGTGTGGGACTTTGTGTAGAGCATCTGTACCAAGTTTGGGCCTGACCCATTCATTGGTTCTTGAGAAGAAATTCAAAATGTCTCAGCCAATCAAAGGCCATGGCGGCAATCTTGGATTTCGCAGGGCCCTGAAAAGTAACAACACTTGTGTGGGACCTTGGGTAGAACATCTGTACCAATTTTGGGCCTGATTCATTCAAAGGTTCTTGGGAAGAAGTTCAAAATGTCTCAGCCAATCAGAGGCCATGGCAGCCATCTTGGATTTCACATGGCCCATGGCTCAGAAAAGTAACAAAATTCAAAATATCTCTGCAAATCAGAGGCCATGGTGGCCATCTTGGATTTTGCTTGGCCCCGAAAAGTAATAAAACTTGTGTGGGACCTTATGTAGAACATCTGTACCAAGTTTGGGCCTGATCCATTCAGTGGTTCCAGATGTGAAAAAGTTCAAAATGTCTCAGCCAATCAGAGGCCATGGTGGCCATCTTGGACTTTGCATGGCCCAGAAAAGTAAGAACACTTGTGTTGGACCTTGTGTAGAACATCTGTACCAAGTTTTGGCCTGATTCATTCTATGGTTCTTGAGAAGAAGTTCAAAATGTCTCAGCCAATCAGAGGCCATGGCAGCCATCTTGGATTTCGCATGGCCCATGGCCCAGAAAAGTAACAAAACTTTTGTGGGACTTTGTGTAGAACATCTGTACCCAGTTTGGGCCTGATCCATTCAGTGGTTCTCGAGAAGAAGTTCAAAATGTCTCAGCCAATCAGAGGCCATGGCAGCCATCTTGGCTTTCACATGGAACAAAAGAAGTAACAACACTCGTGTATGACCTCACGTAGAACATCTGTACCAAGTTTGGGCCTGAGCTATTCAGTGGTCCTTGAGAAGAAGTTCAAAATGTCTAAGCCAATCAGAAGCCATGGTGGCCATCTTGGATTTTACATGGCCCAGAAAAGTAACAAAACTTGTGTGGGACTTTGTGTAGAACAGCTGTACCCAGTTTGGGCCTGATCCATTCAGTGGTTCTCGAGAAGAAGTTCAAATGTCTAAGCCAATCAGAGGCCATGGTGGCCATCTTGGATTTTGCATGGCCCAAAAAAGTAACAACACTTATGTGAGACCTTTTGTAGAACATCTGTACCAAGTTTGGGCCTGATCCATTCAGTGGTTCCAGATGTGAAAAATATGAAAAGTTAACGGATGACGTATGACGGATGACGTAAGATGGATAACACACGACAGACGGCGCAGGATGGATGATGACCCCAATAGGTCACCATGAGCAAAGCTCAGGTGACCTAAAAAGTTCTAGCATTTGAATGAAATTCCACTATTTTGAAATGAAAGATGCATAACTATGCCAAATAAAGTTGGAAAGGCAATATTTTCGCACCCCTGATAACGGTTCACACAATGATGCATCCTACAAAGTTTGGTGAAAATTCGGCCATAATTCTTTGTGTTAATAATTCAGCTATTTACGGTCAAGTTAATTAATATTTCAGGCAAGTAGATTTTTCAAATGTACTTGCCCAAAGACAAGTGCATAAAACGCATATTTCCACACCACTGCCTCAGTTATGACCTTCTAATTCAAATATCAGCCCTTTGGAGCTCAAATTTTTAGTCAGGCTTATTGCTCGTTAGAGCAATAACTCGGCTATTGTCAGCCTATTCGAAACTGGATGTTGACTGCAACAATGTCAAAATAAATTTCTGTGTAAAAGATCAGAACATATTTCAATCATTTAAAGATAACACATTTGCAAAATAAACAAAAATAAAAGTAATTTGAGTTGAAAAAGTAAGGTTGTGTCTCTCAAAAAATTATCATTTTCTGAGATATCTCTGTATGCTTGCAATATATACTTTCATATTGGCTCTCGTGATATCCCTTTTAACATTTACCATAAACAGAGTTCAGAGGCTTCTGAATATTGAAAACTTCCAGTCAGAGTATCGGAATTATTTAACTGTGTATAATATTTGGGAAAACAACTAAATTTTCTCATCCAATTACAGAACAAACTCTAACAAAGATTTGCTTATGTAATCAAGGTCTTGGTAATTTTTAAAGCAAACAGCCTGTTTTTAAGATCTCACTTTAGTTGCATGCTTTCAGCTTAGAATAAATCAATACACACAGCAGTCAAAGATTTGGGACAGTTTCAAAACAAAAACAGGGGGACGAGCAAATGATCTGAAAAATGATAAAAAGACTGGGGAACATCGATAGCGATATGTCAATCGATGAATACGTGTATGTTTTGGAAATAGTATCATTGTTTTAAATGTATATAGGAAGCACTAAGATTTGAAGTCCTATGTTAAGTAATACATTTGTAATTCTCATTGAAAATCTGGAATCTTTACGACCCCCTTGTCTTGTCATTGTTGATTCATTTTAGTTATGCTAATTGAATAGGATTTATCTACAAAATATTTTCTGCTCAAATCAAATCAAATTTTGAACTTAGCAATTTTATGATAAACCAAAAGTCAGTCTCTCTCTCTCTCTCTCTCTCTCTCTCTGAAAGTCACACGCATTTATGAGTATACAAGCATAAAACAGTTAATATTAGTTATCCCGGGGGAAAAAACTAACATGTTTCAATAGGCAATTGGTTTTGAGATGCATTGCTTTTTTGTTGGTTTTTTTGTTTTCATTTTCTGATTGAACATATGTATACAGTCTAACCTACCTTAGTGACCCACTGAATTAAAGGAAACCTGTCTTATGTGACCTAAATGTTTGGTTCCCAAATTGTTTTTTCCCTATATAATTCATCTGAATTAAGAGACCACCAGTCATATGTGACCCTTTTAGGTCCTTCCCTTCGACAGTCTCTTAAAACATGTTAGACTGTATATATGACATGCAACACATATTGTTTTAAACAGAACATTCAATGCTCTTAAAACAAGCCCGGCTCTCAGTTTTTTTCAGTACTTTGATTTCCAATTGGCTCCTGAATGTAGCATGCTAAACAAGACCCCACGGAACCTCCACGCAAGATTTGAGAAAGATCCTGTCAGTACTTTCTCAGAAAAATGGCAATGGAATTCACTTAACAAGAGGTTCATTGGGCCACATCACTCACCTGAACATTTCACAGAGATGCAGAAATTTTGGATTTACAAGGTATCACCATTGAACCGTATTGACAAAGATAAACCTCTCATCTGTTAAATTTTGGACCCCTACTGTGGCCCCACCTTGACCCCAGCATTTGTACAAACTTGAATCTACACTAAATAATGATGCTACAATATTAATTTGATAAATTGTACAACTGCTATTTTTGCTTTTCCTATATAACCTACATGTATGTTAAACTTTGGGCCCCTATTGTGGCCCCATCTTGACCCCAGCAGCTAACCATACTAACAGTTCTTGAGAAGAAAATTTTTCGAGATAGTTTTCTAAATAAACCTATGTTAAACTTTGGGCCCCGATTGTAGCCCAATCTTGACTCTGGCAGCCACCATTTGAACAAATTTGAATCTTCACTATATAATGATGCTCTTTTATTAATTTGATAAATTGTCCACTGACTTTTCTTGAGAAGAAGATTTTTAAATTGTTAAAGTGGTTAGCGTGTTTGACTGCAAATCGGAAGACTCAGGTTTGAGCCGTGTAAACCCCACTCCGTGGTTGGCAGTCCCTATCTTTCTGATGAGACAGTAAAAATCGAGGTTCCGTGACACAGTAGGTATTGGCACATTAAAGATC
This sequence comes from Pinna nobilis, assembly GCA_016161895.1. NCBI lineage: Eukaryota > Metazoa > Mollusca > Bivalvia > Pterioida > Pinnidae > Pinna > Pinna nobilis. Next base: position 6,251 of record JACSZP010058281.1, on the reverse strand, counting down.
CTTCCCTGCTCTACGGCCAGCAGTGCCGAGCACAGGCAAAATTTGTCGCCCTTCAACGGCACACGGTGACGTCTCCATATGAGTGAAATATTCTTGAGTGGGACGTTAAACAACAACGCAACAACAACAACAAAGATATTTTCCTATATAAACCTATCTTAAACTTTAGGCCCCTATTGCGGCCCCATCTTGACCCCAGCGGCCACCATTTGAACAAAAAATTGAATCTACACTCTATCAGGATGTTTCCTATTAATTTGATAAATTTTACACTTGCTGTTCTTGAGAAGAAGATTTTTACAGATATTTTCCTATATAAACCTATGTTAAACTTTGGGCCCCTATTGTAGCCCCACCTTGACCCAAACAGCCACCATTTGAGCAAACTTGAATCTATACTCTATCAGAATGTTCCAATATTAATTTGATAAATTTCACTCTTGCTGTTTTTGAGAAGAAGATATTTACAGGTATTTTCCTATATAAACCTGTTAAACTTTGGGCCTCTATTTTGGCCCCATCTTGACCCCAGCAGCTACCATTTGAACAAACTTGAATCTATACTATGTAATGATGCTCCCATATCAACTTGATAAATTTTATACTAACAGTTCTTGAGAAGAAGATTTTCAGAGAAATTTTCCTATATAAACCTATGTTAAACTTTTGGCCCTTATTGTGGTCCCATCTTGACTCTGGCAGCAACCATTTGAACAAGTTTGAATATTCACTATACAATGATGCTCTTTTATTAATTTGATAAATTGTACACCGACTTTTCTTGAGAAGAAGATTTTTAAAGATATTTCCTGTATAAACCTATGTTAAACTATGGGCCCCTATTGTAGCCCCATCTTGACCCCAGCAGCCACCATTTGAGCATACTTGAATCTACACTCTATCAGGATGTTACCATATCAATTTGATAAATTTTACACTCGCTGTTCTTGAGAAGCAGATTTTGAAAGATATTTTCCTATATCAATCTATGTTAAACTTTGGGCCCCTATTGTTGCCCCATTTTGACCCCGGCAGCCACCATTTGAAAAAAATTGAATCTACACTCTATCAGGATGTTCCCATATTAATTTGATAAATTTTACTCTTGCTGTTTTTGAGAAGAAGATTTTTACAGATATTTTCCTATATAAACCTATGTAAAACTATGGGCCCCTATTGTGACTCCAGCATCCTTCGGTTCAGGTGAGCTAATAAAACCTGAGTTCCCCCTTTGAAAACTCAATTTTGTTTGGATCAGATCTAAATTGTAGCATGCGAAACAAGACCCAAACGGGAACCTCAATAAAAAATTTGAAGAAAATCGTTTCAGTACATTCTCAGAAATAGCAATAATGGGATTTACTTTTTAAAACCTGAGTTCCCCTAAGGGACCCTACTCTATTTCTGATCAGCTTCAAAATGTGGTATGCAAAAATAGTACATAAGGGATACATCCATGCAAAATTTGAGGAAGATCCTGTCATACTTTCCCTTCATTACATTCTCAGAAAAAGCAAAAAACAGGATTGACTTTTTAAAACCTGAGTTCCCCTAAGGGGCTCCAATTCTTTTTGGATCAGTTCCAAAGTGTGGAATCCAAAACAAGGCCCAAAGGGGAACCTTCATGCAAATTATGATGATGATCCCATCAGTGCATTCTGAGAAATATGGATAACCGGAATTGTTTAAGGACAGATGGACCATGGACGACAGATAATAGACCACAGAAAAAAAGGTAATTTGATAAGCCTACCATCAGTATCAAATTCTGATTTTGGAATGGGACAAAAATAACACAATTACTTCACACATCCTTCTTGACCACTCTGTTGTATTTTGTTCATTCTATGCCTCCTTTCTCAATAAGAAGTTTCTCAAAGGAGGGTAAGGTTTCCAGACCTATTTAACCCAGCCCCTTTTCCATCACTACATGTAGTTGGATCCAATCAAAGAAAAATACCAATTGTAGTGGATCACAATGTGTACATTAACCTTGCAATGTTTGTGAAGTTCTGAAAAAAAAAATTGTCGAAAATGTGATCATTCCTCCCTTCCATTATTTTTTGTAAACATTAATTTTATTTCCCTAATATCAAACTAAATTTTCATAATGGACCAAATCCAGCCTTAAACAACTTTGAGCATCTTATTTCAAACTGCATCAGACGGCAATTTTGGAATACACACAGAAACTTACAAGACTGTTATGAAAACTAAACCTTGGGTAGAAACAGTAACCCAAAGGGCAACTCAGATTATAATCAAGACCATCATGACACTGACAACTCGAGCTGTTGATCAACTCATGTATATATACTACAGTGGAAACTGTATAAATCGGATAATGACCAAACCGGAATCTGGTACAAATCGGCCATATCTAGTGGAAAGTAATTTTTCCATTTACTTGCAGTTACTTTAAATTCCCTTCAAACTGGACACTGTTGATTCCAACGCCGCATATGAGTTTTATCCCAAATAAGTATTTCTATTCTAATTTTGCCTGAGAAACCAGATGCATAATGAAACATATTTGATGCATGTACCTATACATTGTATCTAATCACCTGAGGCTGCATACTTCTGTACTTTGCTAATTAACAGGTCAGAATCTGTCTTAGTATTGTTGATTGTTAATTGTTACTAATACTCCTGTCTTGAACATGTAATTTATCACATCTATCCTCATTATTATCAAGTACAAGCATGGTTCTAGTCGCTTTCTATTACTTGGGTTATAGTTCTAGTGATGGAAGTTATAACAAGGGATCCTAGAGGGATCTTGATGCCCATCATCATTAGATCATTAATAGACCTATGACAGACTGTTCTTTACCCTTCTTACTCTTATTCAATAACTGGACCCTCTATTTCCAAGCCTTAATTGTATTAACATTTTTCTAATCAGCTCAAAAATGTGACATGCAAAACAAAACCCCTAGGAACCCCTACCAAGAATTTAGGAAGATGACCAGGTGTGTGAAGCTAAGATGATACAATTACAGGCTGTGTATTGTAACATGAAATTCTGTTGAAGAAGTGTATTGGCCAGCTATGACTGCAATAAGGGCCTCTGTGACCGAATGGTTAGGGTGTTGGACTGCGAATCAGAAGATCAGGGTTCAAACTGCATCAGGGCCATTCTGCGGTAGGCTGTCCCTGTGCTTTGGATGAGACAGTAAAAACTGAGGTCCCGTGTCACAGTAGGTGTTGGCATGTTAAAGAACCCTCCCTGCTCTACGGCCAGCAGTGTCAAGCACAGGCAAAATTTGTAGCCCTTCACCAACACACACGTTGATATCTCCATATGAGTGAAATATTCTTGAGTGGGACATTGAACAACAATACTATACCACAACTCCAATAAACAATTGTCTTTTTTCATTTGTGGGTGAAACAGATAGATTCTGGCAGAATTCTTGTCTTCCTTCACTATAAACCATAATGCACTAGTCTCAGAACTAATCAACCTTGGGAATAGAATTTCCCCACAAGTGACACTCCTAGTCCAGCTTGTGTATTTGTTCCTGCCAGCTGTTGATTCAAAGTTAGTTATGTAACACTGGCAATTCAATCTTCCCTCTATGCCATAATAGACTAGTTTTACATTAAAGAGTAGTGTGATAAAAAACATAAAAACAAGAGAAATATAAATAAAAAGAAATTCTAGTACTACATGTACATGTATAATAATTATTCTAATTCATTTATTTTGTAACACCTCTTTTGATTGGATAATAAAAAAAATTGCGACAGTATAATCACGATATGCAAATTCAGAAAACCGCATTACTATCACTCATATTCCTACGCTTTGTTTACATTTCTAACGCTTTGTTTACATTTCTGACGCGTGGCCATAAAACTCAATTTGCAGCAGTATAATCACCAATATACTGCCACAAATTCTGAAATCACTGGTAGGTTATCCCCTAATTGATTATTCACTTGCAAATAACTATGATCATGATCTCCTCAAATTTTGAAGGTCAAATTTCTATATGAGCTAATTTCTCAACACCACTATTTAAAAGTAAAACCTCTTCACAGCTGGAGGGAAATCTAGCTGGAATAAACCCAAAGTGGTCTGTTATTACAGAACATAATTACAGAAACTTCAATAGTTTCTAAGATATTTGGAAAAAATGCTCTGACAACATTCAAATTTTCCTGGGTGGTAAAACTCATCATTCCCTACAAATATGCAGCAGTAGCCTGTAGCCATACATTAAACATCAAAGTTTTTGAGATACATGTACATGTATCTGCATGGCTTTAAAAATGTCAAACTGCTCTGTGAGCTGGACCTTACATGTATCTGCATGGCTTTAAAAATGTCAAACTGCTCTGTGAGCTGGACTTTTGACCAAATAACCTTGAAACTTACAAAGGAGGTAGAACTCATCACTCTCTACAAAAAATACAACATAACCATATACAGTGGAACCTCACTATTTAGACCACACAAGTGACTGGCTGAAGTTGGTCTTATTGATGAGGTGGTCTCTTGAGTGAGGTTGAAATAGCCTAAAAAATGATAAACGGACTGAATTTTGATGGTCTTAATAGTGAAGTGGTCTCCTTAGTGAGGTGTTCTTTAGGCGAGGTTCCACTGTATTAGGCTTAAATACTTTTTAAAATGTGTTCCCTTTTTGGGCCCCTTTTTTTCTCTAATCATTCCCTAAATGTACCATGCAAAACTAGACCTGAAGGGAAATTTAATGTTAAACATAAAATTTTTAAAAAGATCTCTTCAGTACTTTCTCAGAATTAGCAATAACGGGATTGACATTTAAAAATCTAAGTTCCCCCTTTGGAGACTCAATTCTTTTTTGATCACTTCAAATTGTGGCATGCAAAACAATTTTAAGACCCTATGGGAAACCTCTATGCTAATTTTCATGAAGATCCCTTCAGTACTTTCTCAGAAATAGAGATAACGAGATTGACATTTTAAAACACAAGTTCCCCTTTGGGGCCCCAATTCTTTTTGGATCAGTTCCAAATTGTAGCATGCAAAACTAGACCCTGTGGGGAACCTCAATGCAAATTTTGATGAAGATTCCTTTATAAATTTCTTAGAAATAGCGATAATGGGTTTGACATTGTAAAACATGAGTTCCCCCTTTGGAGCCCCAATTTTTTTTGGATCAGTTCCAAAATGTGGCTTGCAAAACTAAACCCCATGGGGAACCTCAATACAATTTTTTATTAAGATTCCTTTTTGCTTTTTGGATCAGTTCCAAAATGTGGCATGGCATGCAAAACTAAACCCTGTGGGGAACCCCCATGCTTATTTTCATGAAGATTCTTTTATCACTTTCTCAGAAATAGCAATAAAGGGATTGACATTTTAAAACCAGTTCCAAATCTAGACCACATGGGGAACTTCATGTAATGTTTGAGAAAGCTCCCTTCAGTAGTTTCTGAGAAATAGCGATAACAGGAATTGTTGGAAAGGGAGGCAACTCTTCCTAACCTAGAATTTTGGTGTTTTCTAAAAAGCCAGACATCAGCATGTCCAAACCAGACAAAATATGTCCTGGAACTGTCTGGTATAGACTGTTTCTGCTGTGTTTACATGTATAAAATTCATGTCAAAGACCAACTCCAACCCACAATATAAATGAGTAGATCTATCCTAGTTACATGTACCAGTACAAACATATCAATATAGATCTACATGTACATTTACTTTCTGAACAGTCTTAAACTATTTTGTCACTCTTTGATGTTTGCTGTAATTTGAGTTGCAATTCAATTTGCATTAAGGTTCAAGTTGTCAAATGTCATTTGATCATGGTCTGATTTGTGTCATACTGAAATTTTGATTACATGTACAAGTACATCCTAAGGTCCTAATTTGCTCAAATTATACATTGTATATGGTCATCAATGCTGCCCAAGTGGCCGAGTTGTCCTAGGATATGATCTGGGCTGGGCACCATAAAACCTGTGAATCTACTTAAGTCTGAAAAGATTCTCAAATCTAGTTGATCCTGAATTCTGATTGGCGGAGAGACTGGATTCTCAGACTTAAGTCAATTTTCAAGTTATATGGTGTCCAACCCTGGTCTCTGTACCATAATACTCAAGATATGTGAATTTACTCATCTCCAGCTAATATTGAACTCCGATTGGCTGAGACATCATCATTTGATTGGTTGAGAGCCATGCGACAATTTTGAATATCACCCGCTCATTCTACAAAGACAAAGAAGCCAGGGTGATATTCCAAAAATTATCACATG
>JACSZP010058268.1:0-10053 GCA_016161895.1 Pinna nobilis | reverse complement strand
AGTCTGATATATAATTACATGTACATTTGTATAGTACAATACATTACAGTAGTATTTGCCTTAGTAAACGTCCTGGCGTCAGAAGTCTTGTCCGTAGAAAATTGGCAGTAGTATTTGCCTTAGAAACCTTGACATCAGAGTGATTGCCCATTACAACTTCAGAAGTATTGTCAGAGAAAATTGACAGTAGCTTTTGCCTTAGAAACCTTCTTGACGTCAGAAATATTGTGCATTACACCGTCAGAAGTATTGTCAGAGAAAATTGACAGTGATATTTGCCTTAGAAACCTTCTTGACGTCAGAATTATAGCCAATTACAGCGTCAGAAGTCTTGTCAGAGAAAATTGATTGTAGTATTTGCCTAAGTCTTGTCCCATGATCCTTTGCTCTACTCCAAACCTTGTAGAGTAACGCAAAGGATCATGGGACAAGACTATATTTGCCTTAGTAAACTTCTTGACTTCAGAAGTCTTGTCCGTAGGAAATTGATAGTATTATTTGCCTCAGTAACCTTCTTGACGTCAGAAGTCTTGTCAATTGTAACGTCAGAAGTATTATCCGTAGAAAATTAATAATAGTAATTGCCTTAGTAATCTTCTTGACGTCAGAAGTCTTGTCCATTTTAACGCGCGGCCTCCGTGACCGAGTGCTTAACGTGTTCGACTGCGAATCGGAAGATCTGGGTTCGAGCCACGTCAGCGCCACTCTGCGGCTGGTCATCCCTGTCCTTCGGATGAGACAGTAAGACAGTAAAAACAGAGGTCCCGTGTCACAGTAGGTGTTGGCACGTTCAAGAACCCTCTCTGCTCTACGACCAGCAGTGCCGAGCACAGACGAAATTTGTTGACCATCATCGGCACACGGTGACGTCTCCATATGAGTGAAATATTCTTAGTGGGACGTTAAACAGCAATACTTATACAAATACCCATTGTAACGTCAGAAGTATTATCCGTAGAAAAATGACAGTAGTATTTGCCTTAGTAACCTTCTTGACGTCAGAAGTCTTGTCCATTATAATGTCACAGTCCTGAATCGTCGGCAGCGTAGAAAATTGGCAGTGACATTTGCCTTATGTAACGTCAGAAGTATTGTCCGTAGACAAACTGACAGTTACAATTGCCTAAGTAGCCTTCTTGACGTCAGAAATATTGTCCATTGTAACGTCAAAGGTATTTTCTGTAGAAAATTGACGGTAGTATCCGCCTTAGAAACCTTCTTGACGTCAGTAGTCTTGTTCACTATAACGTCAGAGGTATTGTCCGTAGGGAGTTGACAGTAGCCGTACGTGATTTGCCTCAGTAACCATCTTGACGTCAGAAGCCTTGCCCATTGTAACGTCAGAAGTATTATTCGTAGAAAATTGGCAAACTTGTTTTCCCTAGTTGCTTGATTGTACAAGTATGGTTATTTTTTCAACGTCCCACTCAAGAATGATTTACTTATATTGAGACTGCACCGTGTGTCGATGAAGGGCGACAAATTTTGTCTATGCTCGGCACATATGGCTGTGGGAAACTCAAAAGGGAGAGTTCTTTTACGTGCCAACACCTACTGAATTTACCGAATTCGGATGCATGAGAGAGAGAGAGAGAGAGAGAGAGAGAGAGAGAGAGATTAAAAATACAACGGAAAAATTAGGAGGTTACGATAAAATAATGAGATTAAAAATAATTTAAATAAATAAATAAATAAATAAATAAATAAATAAATAAATAAATAAATAAATAAATAAATGAATAAATAAATAAATAAATAAATAAAGTAATAAATAAGATACACTAAAATAATATGTTGTGTATAGGACTACAGTAAATAAAAAAAAATGAACAATGTGTATATCTTATTGCACCTTTCTTTTTTAAATTCAGTAACTTTTCGTTTTTCTATTAGATCTAGGCCTATTTGATTTTTGTGTGTGCGTATCCATTTAAATTCGTTTTTTTTCTTTGTTTATTTGTGTAGCGCTAAAGAGTTAATTGCCAACACAACAGAAAACGTGTACATGTATATATGCTACAATAACTTTAAATTTATCAAGACGTACACCTTGATGACCGATAATCCTTCTTAACTCGTTCATACTTCGGCGATTTTGTGAGATTTTCAACACTGATTTTTAAAACGGAGTCGTAACAATGAACACATCGAGCCCTAATGAATGGTTTAATCCGCTTAGCTTGCAAAGCATTTTATTTTCTCTTAATGACATGTTTCATTTCGTATCCAGTCGAAACCGACATATAACTCCCAAAATAGCAAAAACTAAATTTCAAAGTTTTTTCCACTGATTTCAAACTTCTGAAAACATAAAAAATATATCATTCGGCGTCATTTACATGACGTAATATCAAGATAAAATCTGGCGGGGAAAGTCCCGCAGATTCAGCTAGCAGCGTGTGGTTGCTAAGTAGCAAAGACCGGAAGTTGATATTGAGAGGTAGAGAGTGTGAAACCGATTTTCTGAAAGTTAGATCTAAAAGAGGAGCAAAATGTATGACGGAGACGAGTCTGAAGGGCCAAAAGGCACGTTTGAAATTTACAAAGCAGAGGCCGATACACTGTTCAAACAAGGCGAATACAGAAAATCGATTGAAAGTTATACTACGGTAAGTTTCTTGTGAAAGTTCAAACTGGACCGCAACGTTCGCGTTACTTCGTGATTTCGACAGTTGGCCTTCTGTATGTTTCAAATATCGACTTCACAAAATGGAATGTCGTCATAAAAAAAAGAATCGGCTTCAACATTTAATGATTTTAAATGTTAGAATATATAATTAAAACCGACAAGGCTATAGAATCTATGGATTTTGTCTGGGATGGTTTTTTATTGGTTTTTGGTTTTTGGGGTAGGCTAAAATTAGGGTCACATATTTGGACTGCGGACACTCATTCCCACAGCCACCAATTCTTAAATACTAAGTCTCACCCATGAATGAGGAGACCCCTATGTTTCATGTAAAATATTTTTTTTTTCTACAAAAAAGTGTCTCCCACATGAGATTGAAAAATCTTTCCCCTAGAAAAATTTTCAAGGTTGGCAAGTCTGCAAATTAAATTTTTATTGTAGAGACTGGGTCCCATTGTCATTGATACACAATGGTATGGGGACAGCTAGCTATGGATCATAAGCTTAATTGCATTTACATTATACAAATCAAATGTAATATAACACTATGACAGCATTTGGCAAGTAACAGTTATCCCCAATGCCACTACCAGTGTCTGAATGAAAAGATATTTTGTTGTTGTTGCATTTTATGCCAGGACACATAGAGCCTAGTGTTGCACGAGTCTGCCAGTTCGACTTTCAGTCATTCCCTCTGTCCCTATATTTTGTCTTCACAAGTCCTCTTTGGAGGATTCCAGTGAAACTTAGTATAGTAATGATCACAACATATAGATGTGGGGGTCAATTTTATAACATGCAGGAGTAATGGCCCCCAGACTTAGATTTTTTTTAATGTAAGGCAGTATCATTTTTTCTTCACAACTCCTCCTAAACCCTTCAGAGTATTTCAATGAAAATTGGTACAATTAATTATAACAACAATGTGATGTGCAGGTGGGTAGGGGAGGGGTGTTCATAATTTATTACAGGAGTTATAGCCCCTGGTTTTTTTTTTTTTATGTGTAAGGCAGTGTAAATGTGTCTTCATTGTTGCTGCCAGTGGGGGCATTGGTGGTGCACCGACACATCTGCTTTCCTGTGAATTTTTTTTGTTTGAAAAGTTTTGTAACATTTCATTCAAATTCTCAACACCAAAAAATAACAATAATTTTTTTTTGTAGTATAATTGGGAGTTGTGCAAATACCCAATTATTGGACACATATCTATTACACTCCAGAGTAAATATACTCATGTAAAATTTGCTGACTGTGTCCCCTTCCATTGCATGGATATTCTATTGTCTACATTTTGAATGGATCTGAAAATTTATATTTATCTTTGAATAATTGTTTTTCTCTTGCACTTACATGTATCTTTATATTACAGGCTTTAGAGCTCCAACCCAATGACAAGAATTGCCTGGTTTCCCGATCAAAATGCTACCTTCAGCTTGGTGACACAGAAAATGCCTTGGCCGATGCCGAGTTATCTTTACAAGAAGACAAATCCTTCCACAAGGTTGAGTACCATAGTCATAAACTTTTTTCTCAGTTTGAGGAGGGAGGGGTAATGCAACATGTAACTTATGTGCCTGAGCTACATGCACTTTGACTCAACAATTTCATACAGGTAGTTTGTACAATGTCCATTTGCAGTGGGATAAGAGGAGTCTATGTTGCTGACTGCACTTCTTTGGCAGTATAAGTCAAATTTCTGTTCACAATTTAAATTTAATCAATAAAAATGAATGAATTTTATTGAAAATTGATATTAAGAAATAAATATACAACTGATATTGAAAAAAAGTAAGAAAAAAAAAAAGGTTCACAAACAAAATTTAAAAAATAAACAAACAAAATTTAAAAAATAAACAAACAAAACATGCATGCTGAATTACAATATAATAATAATTTATTCTTCACTGAAGTAAATGAAACATTTCATGAAGTTTCAATTAATACCTCCCCCCCCCCCCTAAAACAAACAAAACAAAAAACCAAACCAAACAAAATAGCATTTACCATACATGTAGTCACTTAGTCTGTCAATATGGTGTGTGAATACTTAAACTATATCATTTTGATATTTCAGGGAGTATACCAGAAGGCACAAGCCCTTTACTACCAAGGGGATTTTGAGATGGCATTAGTTTTCTATCACAGGGGTCACAAGCTGCGACCAGAACTACAGGAATTTCGACTTGGTATTCAGAAGGCTCAGGAGGCTATTGACAACTCTGTCGGCTGTAAGTTATCGTTCTTAGAGACATATATAACCGTGTTATATACGTCTCTGTCATTCTTCGGTTATTTTTATACCTCGGTGGTTAGTTTGTTAACCTTCTGACTGTGAGGTCATGGGTTCAAATCTGTAATTATCAGTTACCGTTCTTCAGTTATCATTTTCCCCTTGTAACCCACCCCCCCCCCAATGGCCTAGTGGTTAGTTTATTTGATACCTAAATTTGAGTTTATGGGTTTGAAAACAAACTGTACTTGGCTTACCATGTCTTTTGGATACGAAAGTAAAAACTGAAGTCCAATGTCACAGTAGGTGTTGGCACATTTAAGAATTCGCTGTGCTCAATATTCAGAAATGCATATGAAGCGTAGGCCAGAAATTTGTAGCCCTTCACTGGCATTCGGTGTTATCTCTGTAGAAGTGAAAGATTCTTGAGTGGGACGTTGAACAACAATACTACAAACATTTGTACCTTCAATACTAGACCATGCTGAATTTGTTGGCTTCTTGGGTAGATATATACAACATCTAACTTAGGCTAATTAAAAAAAAAAAACAATAGAAAGATGGTCTGTTATGTGTAGTTCATCATAGGATTGTACGTCTTTTGTTGCCTTTTATATATAGATATGTTATTTACCCCTTGCACAGTTTTACAAACCAGTAGTTTTTCTCAGAGATGATAATTTATTCACATGAAAGTAGTTCAAGATAAAATATTGTCTTTTTCTGACTTTCAGCTCCAGAAAAAGTGCAGCTGACTACAGATGGGGATTTGTCCTTCTTTGCAAAACAAGATGAGGTAAAATTATAATCAATTATAAGCAACTGAGAATTGTATGATCCTGCAAGTGTTATGCGATTACTTGTACATCGTATACTCAATTGCGTACAAGTAATCGCATCATACTTGCAGGGTCATACAATTCTCAGTTGCCCTCAGCTTGGCTAATGAGCTACACCTGTAGATCCACAATCATATGACGTTGTCACCCATTTTTGATATTCATTCAGTGGTGCAAATACTTGGTTTCACACTCCCACATGCTATATACACTGTCTGTCTTGATGGTCAGTGTCGTAATAATCTTTTGCAAAACCCCTCTCAAATTGTCATCGAGGCTTTCAGGTAATTATATAAGAAATTGACCATTAGGTGTTGGTGACCATAGGTCAGTAAAAGGTTAAAAGTATGACGTATATCTTTGTATACAATTATATATATATGTATTCAATGAGAGAAAACAATAAATAAAAACAAGTTTATCTGTATATACATATTTTATGATGATTTAATAGAATTCACCCTGTAACATAACGGTTGATATGTATACAACTGGTACTATTTGTCTTTTTGACCAGGAGGTCTTTATATACAGTTGGTCACAAATGCAATTTTCAATATATTCTGCTAAGTACAATATACAAATGTATTTGACCAATTGTCTTCATGTTAATGTTTGGTATTTCATAAAATATAGATGCCATGGGGCCTCTCTGGTTAGTGCATATACTTTTTAAACCATTTAGTCCTTAATACTATTGAACCTGGGTTCAAACCTTGCTTGAACCTAAGCTGATTTTATGAGAAAGTTTGCCAACAGCCTTGTTTGCAGAAGGTTTATTGTCTCTTGCTTGGTACATTTGTAACTGGGTTTTCTCATCTACCAATAAAAAACTGGTTGCCGTCATATGACTGAGAGATTGTTGAGTGTGGTGTCAAACAAAAATAAAACAAATGAAAGAGATACAGCAATGGGGTATTTTTTTATATTCCTGGGAAAAAAATTTCAGGGGAGCAGACAGTCGCCACTTTGTCCATTCATCTGGAGCCATATCTCCTAAACCCTTTCATATATTTAGGTCTTGCTTACAAAATATAACCCCCGGGACCCTGGCTTGCGTCCCTCTTTGTTTCGAGGTCAAGGTCATTCTGCACATAGGACTTAGTCTTATTTTGCCCATATCTCCTTCCAGTATTGAGTGACCTGAATCATAGTTCACACAAATGTTACTAATGACATACTACAATGCACTGATCTTGATCCAGGGTCAAAGGTTAAGATCATTCTCAAATTTTAAGTTTGTTTCGATTAAAGTTGGCCTCTGGGAGCATACATCAATAAACTGATTGCCTTGTCTTCACAAGTACATCTTCATAAAGGTGCCACAACTTGTGATAAATTGTCAAATTACAATTCTAGAATTGTTTGTTGTGCTGTATGTATCATCTGCCAAGTGAGTCTTTAGTTTCAATAACGAAAATAAAATATTTATTTCAGAAAAAATTGAAGAAGAAACCTGCATATAATACATATGGCCGACCAGGGCAGCAAGTTCAGAAGAAACAGCTAGAGCTGAGACAGAGTACAGGCAGTGAGAAGACAATAAAACAGCTGTTAGGGGAGCTCTACGGTGACAGGCAATACCTGGAAAAATTACTGAAGGAAACTGGTGGGTTATTCTGTGTGGTCAATTGTAATCTCTTATCCTACAGGGGCCCCCATGGCCTGGTGGTTAGCGTAATCCACTTCAAATCCAAAGGTCCAGGGTTCGAGCCCAAGCCACATTGCAGTTGGCCTAGCCCGTCTCTTGGATGAGAGAGTATATTAGGTCCTGTGTCACAGCAGGTGTTGGCACGTTAAAGAACCCTTGCTGTTCTAATGCCATAAGTGCTGAGCATAACCAAATTTCACTGGCCCATGGTGAAGTCTCCATAAAAGTGAAATATTTTTCATTTGGAAATTTAACCAACAACAAAACAAAAACAAAAAACGAAACCTTATTAAAAAGCATGCAGAATTAATTCCCATGCTTAAAGTCAGTCATGATTGTAAGCATATAATTTCTTGATACAAGTGATTCAATGAGATTTTGCAAAAAAAAAAAATGAACTTGAAAACACCCCTTTACTTTTCAACGGAAAAATCAGTAGAGGATTTCCTCTCAGACTAGCTATAGCTTATGAATGGATTAAAGTGTATATGTTCAGGGTGGACTTTTATCTGTTGACAATATAACATAAGATTCAATGGGAGATTGGAACTGTGTAGCGAGACCTTTGTCAGCAATCTCATCTTTAACTAATAGTAAATATTTACACCTTGAATAATGAACTTTAATATTGTGCTACAGATCCCAAGACAGACATGGGAAAGATGATATCCGGACTCGTCTCACAGGGGTTGAACTACTTGGACACAAGAACAGACTTCTGGCGACAACAGAAACCCATGTATGCACGCAAACATGAGAAACTGCAAGTGCGTCGTCGACCTGAAGCCAGCACTGGAAAATTAGCGCCAAATGACTATATCATCAGGGAGTTGGAGAGAATTGATCAAGGTATGATATATCTTATGTACAAAGGTCCTAATATATTCATTGTTAGCTGTAGGTACAGTTAGCATTGCTTAGCAGTCTGGTGGTCAACTGTCTTGAAAAAAAAATGACTGTGCAATGTGAAAATGTGAAACATCTGTCTGGACTATGGAGAAAATTTTATGTTGGTTCAGCATGTAACATCTTTTGTTTCTAAAAAAAGCCTATCCTTTTCCGGAACGTGGATTTCTGGATCATCAATGCATCTTTACACTGTGAAGGTTTGCTCCTAGGCATTTCATTCCCTATTATTGACTTTTAAAAGTAATGAGCATGGGACTAAGAATATATCATTGTAATTGAAGGTCATTGTATTAAGGTCAAGGTCATTACAAAATAGAAAATAAAAGTTTATGAGTTATTGTTATAGTGTATACAGAAGTGACTAAGTGTGTTACCATAGGTACCTGTTATTTAAATTATAGTATTTTTGAAATTCCAATTTTGACAATTTTTCATTTTTTTTCACCAAAGCTCAAGTGGAGGGTAAATACCAAGAGAGCTTAAAGAGAGCCCAGAGATGTTTGGCTACAGTGAGAACATTCTCAGAGGACGCAGTACCAAACAAGATAGAGGTCATAGCTAATCTCCATAGCTGTATAGGTAACGCACACTTAGAAATGGGGGCCTACGACAAGGCACTGGAACAGCATAATATAGACTACGGCATGGGAGAAGAAAAGTAAGTCTGGAATGGGGAATTATGTCTGTGAATGCAATTTATACTAAATATCCGTAGAAGCTTGTTCAGATTTATTTGCAGAATGAGAAATATGTACCCATCCATCCATCCAGGAATGGGCACCATAACATTTAAGAATTCACTGAAGTTTGATAATTTTCTCAACTTCAGCTTCTCAGTCACTCAGGATTCAGTATTTTCTGGAGCTGAAAAAAATCTCCGTAAAAGACAATAATTTAAGTTTGATGGTTTCCAGTCCTGGATAGATTAACATTCATGGTTTGGGACGAGTAGTTTTAAGCAGCTACTTTTGGCTGGTGACTAGTAAAGTTGACGAGTGATTTTTTCCATTATTCCATTGTGACAGTGTACAAATTTTGTAGTGCTTCAATTTCATTTTAAAATTACTTGTATTTCCCTCTAATATTTTCACAACAGCTCAAACTTAACTCACACTTGATGTAGAGAAATATTTGGACAAGTCTCAAAGTCTCGAGGCAAACAATTTTCAAAGCGCACTTGTCTCATGGGACAACTTCAAGTGATATATGAAATATTTTTCACACCCTGATTTACCCATGCATCCTCTTATCTATTTTGCTTAATAATTTCTGCTTGATGATGATATAAAAATAAGAGTTTCCATTATTTTGGGACAAAACAAATTTGACCTTAACCTTTGACATGACCTTTCAATTAAATAATTTGTTTAGAAAACTTGAGCTATCCCTTTGACAAATGTACAGTTCTTAAGAATGATTTGCAATTTTTTTTAGTGATATGGAAGAAGCATGCTCAAGAGGACTGGATAATTTAGGAAGAGTTCACGCGAGACGAGGAGACTACACACAAGCCATCTCAGTGTAAGTGTGAACATGGGTATTCACATTATACATAATTTTTATATTAGGCCCTTTTTTCCTCATATAGAAATTCTAATGTTAGGCCCTTTTTTAGCTCACCTGAGCCGAAGGCTCAAGTGAGCTATAGTCATAGCGCACCGTCCGTCCGTAAACTTTTCACATTTTCGACTTCTTCTTCAGAACCACTGCAGGGATTTTGATGAAACTTGGCAGGGTTGAAGTACTCATGGTCCCCTACAAGTGTTGTTGTTTTTCGGTTGGATCCGCCCAGGGG
>JACSZP010058250.1:0-12088 GCA_016161895.1 Pinna nobilis | reverse complement strand
GCTCTGTTGCTGAGTGGTTAGCATGTTCAACTTCAAATCGAAGGGTCCAGTGTCTGAATCTGCACAGTGCCTCCCTACAGTTGGCTGTCTTCGTCTTTTCGATGAGACAGTAAAAACCGAGGTTCCGTGTCACAGTAGGTGTTGGCACAATAAAGAGCCCTCCCTGCTCTATAGCCAACAGTGTCGAGCATAGACAAAATTTGTGGCCTTCACCGGCACACAGTGACGTCTCCAAATGAGTGAAATATTATCATGCTACAGAGACCGATAATATCTAGGTATACTTGAACAATTTGTGTATGTCGGGTATATTAAGATCAGGACCAGTCGTCACTTAAGCCGGTGCCTTAAAATCAAAGAAACCAGAAAGAACTCAAAATGTTGTTGCCAATTTTGGAAATAAAGTGCATATGCAATTATTATCGGAGTCAAACTAAATAACAGTATACATTTTGAAGTGTGTTGTTAATGGCAATTATTAAAATATCATGCAGCCATTTCTGACATACGTTAGGGCACACATGTGAAAGTTAAAAGTCACTTACAGACTCAGAAAAACAGAGTAAATTTCTGCAAAATCAGGGGCCAAGTGAAAATTAATCCATAACCATGCAGGAATTAGCAGGGCTTCACTGCTACATGTATCCAGTCTAGAAGTACTCTAGGTTCAACCCCTCACAACGCGGGACACATGTTAGGCTCTAGATCTACCTACTCTGAGAAAAAAATGGGCATGAACCCTCACAACTCAGGGAGAAAGTTAGGCTCAAGTTCTACCTAACCTGAGATAAGCTGGGCATTTACCCCTCCCGGCCCAGGGAGCAACTTTGGCTCAAGTTCTACCTGACCTGGGAGAAAGCTGGGCATTAACCCCTCCAAGCTCTGGAATCAAGTTAGGCTCAAGTTCTATCTAATTTCGGAGATGCTGGGCATCAACCTTTCACAACTCAGTTAGCAAGTCAGCCTCAAGTTCTACCTAACCTGAGAAAAAGCTGGGCCTTAACCCTCACAACTCAGGGAGCAACTGAGACTTAAAAGCTATCTGATCTGATGGAAACCTAGGATGTATCCCCTCACAACCCCGGGAGCAAGTTAGACTCAAAATCTACCTAATCTGGGGAAAAGCTAGGCAGCAACCCCTCACAGTTCAGGTTGCAAGCTAGGTTCAAAATCTACCTAATCTGAGGGAAAGCTAGGCCTAAGTCCAACCCAATCAGGAACAGGTTATGTTTAAGTCCTACAAAAATCTTGAAGAAAGCTAAGTCTAAACCCCTCAATAATCGGGAGAAAAATAAGACTCAAATTCTTACTAATACGAGTACAAGTTAAGTTCTGCTTTTATGAGTTATGGTACAAGTAAGGTTCCACCCTTTGCCAATCAGAGAGAAAGCCAGACTCAAACTCATTGTCATACCAATTAAAGATGAGATATTGCTTAGAAATGGATATATCAATTCAGGAATTCAAAGTCTCCTTCCTTTGGTCAAGTTTCACATGCCAGTAAGATGCTGTGCTGTTTAACACACAAAGAATAAACTAAGCATTACCCAGTACTGCCTCCATCTACACAATCTGTATATGTACTTGGCTGCTCTGTTGTATCTGCCGGTGTTGTTGTACTGTAATAGAGAACAAAATCAACTGCTACCTTATCATACAAAAACAAAGTAACGATTATTGATACAACTTTGAACTTAATGGGAATTCTCTATATGGACCAAACATTTAGCATAAGACCCAGATGCACATGGTCTCAGATTTTCAGGAAACATGACATTTAGGTCAAATTTGACCATACTAATTACAAAATGCAATTCATTTATCAGTTAGGTCGACCGGTTACCATATCAACATATATGTATGACACAGATCTACACAAAAGAAGGAGCTCTTTATCGCATAAATCAAGCCATGTTTACCAGTATAATGACTGTATACAGGGAAATTTTCGCCCCCATTTCACTTTCCCCCATTTGGCCCTCATCGTCACTGAGGGAATTCAAAAACGGTATATTCATTTAATAGAATTATGATGAGATGAGACATAACTGTTTGCAAGTGTATTGGAGTGAAAATAAGGATGAAAATAACCCTGTATACAGAATTGAAACTGGCCAGTCAACAGACAGTGTTTATGTAAATCTGAAAATAGTTACAAAAGATTATTTTGGGGAAATCATCATCGTGATTGCATTTATTTGTAAGATAATACAGTCTAACCTGCCTTAATGACTCATTGTACTAAAGGACTACATGCCTTATGTGACCTAAATATGTGTTTTCACAAAACGGCTTTTTCCTATATAAATCACCCGAATTAAGAGACCACCTGTCATATGTGACCCTATTTGCTCCTTATGTTGGATAGTCTCATCATTCAGGTTACATTGTATATTTGTTACCTTGTTTGTAAAGTTTGGTTGGACGCATTTCAGAATATTGTCCTGCTCAAGAATATTACTTATGCGGATATGTCTGCTTATGCCAGTGAAAGGCGACACATTTATCCTACAGTTGAGCAGTAAGTCTTCTTAAACATGTTCACATCTACTGTGCCAAGGGGCCTTGGTTTTACTGTTTCACCTGAAACACAGGGACAGCCAACCAAAGCACTGTGCAGGCAGATTTTAACCCACTTTAAAAAATCATATATCCAATATCTTAGCTAAGGTCTACTCTAATTTGTAACATACAGAGATGAGACTCCCCTAAAGTCAATGTGGAAGAAAATGGCTCCTTTCTAGGAACTTAATGATCATAATAAATAAAGAT
The DNA here is from genome assembly GCA_016161895.1 of Pinna nobilis. Classification (NCBI taxonomy): domain Eukaryota; kingdom Metazoa; phylum Mollusca; class Bivalvia; order Pterioida; family Pinnidae; genus Pinna; species Pinna nobilis. Next base: position 9,316 of record JACSZP010058250.1, on the reverse strand, counting down.
TTAACATTGCAGCAAAATGAAAGAAATGGAGGAATTCTTCCAATCAGTGGAAATCTATAAAGTTCATACTTACGACTCTGTGATGTAAAGTGATTTATTCAGACATGCTGGGTCTGTAATAGTAATAGACAGAATATTATTTATCTCAGAAGCATCAAATCCTTTGCCATACAAGGTAAAATGATGAAATCTAAGACTGATTGTTTGTTGTTGACCTATGATAGAATTAATATCATTCATTTTGTGACTTGTAATCATCAGCTGTATGGCAATCTAAAGATGATATGTTGATGGATTTGCGACCTGGATCATAATTTACTGTGTGACACACAAGTATTACTCATGACAAACATGTGCACCGACCTTGACCATAGATCAAGGTCATTCTGGAATTTTACATGAAATCTTGTATTATCCACTTCTCCTTCCAGTATTGATTGACTTTGATCATAATTCACACAAACATTACTCATGACAAACAGGTGTAAACTGACCTGGATCAAAGATCAAGGTCATTCTGGATTTATGATTTGAAATTTTATTTTACCTACATCTTCCAGCTTCCTATCTACTCTATTTAAAATCAGAGAAATAAATCAACATGTGCCCAAACTTTAACCAGGGAAACAGCTGTTTATTCTATATTTTTATTATTATAAGTAGTTAACAATGAAATAACCTTTCTGACCACATACGATTTTGCTGTCTGAATAAGCTTTCTCAAGTTGTTGTTATGTATGGTTTTGCACGCTAATCACTGGTAAAGTTGTATTATGTCAAAGATTAGGCATTGAAGTTTGTTCAAATGCGAAATGGTAGATGCAATTCCGATTATTAATCTAGATTTTATGGGGCTATTTCAGATGTGAGGTACAGTAGAACCTCACATAAAGACCACCTCACTTAGGAAAACACCTCACTAATCAGACCAGGTTTAGCCAGTCGCTTGGGTGGTCTTTATAGCCAGGCTCCACTGTACCAAGGAGACCACCTCACTAATCAGGCCAGTTTTAGCCAGTCACTTGAGTGTTCTTTATAGCAATGTTCCACTGTTCCAATGAGACCAGCTCACTAATCAGACCAGTTTTAGCCAGTCACATGGGTGGTCGTTATAGCCAGGCTCCACTGTACCAAGGAGACCGCCTCACTAATCAGACCAGTTTTAGCCAGTCACTTGGGTGGTCGTTATAGCCAGGCTCTACTGTACCAAGGAGACCACCTCATTAATTAGACCAGTTTTAGCCAGTCACTTGGGTGGTCTTTACAGCAAGGTTTCACTGTACCAAGAAGACCACCTCATTAATCAGACCAGTTTTAGCCAGTCACTTTGGTAGTCTTTATAGCAATGTTCCACTGTACCAAGGAGACCGCCTCATTAATCAGACCAGTTTTAGCCCGTCACTCGGATGGTCGTTAAAGCCAGGCTCCACTGTATCGTGTCGAACGCTGTGTGATGTTACGTCCGATAATCATGCTCTAATTGATTTTCATCATGGAACATTTGGCTCTGCGTTTGGCAAATCACTAAGGCTCACAGTAAGGTATTTTAGACAGGAGTCTTTAAATTTTTTTTAATAGAAAAAGAGGCCCAATGGGCCTTAAAAGTCACTTGAGTGATGACTTTGATTGAAACTGGCTCTTGAAATCCTAAAGTAACCCTATTTAAAATGTTTAATCCCAGGATAGGACCAAAATGGCTCCAGGGCCTTCTCTTGACAAAAATGATTCTTCAATCCCAAAGGATGCTAAATTCGATAAATCAGCATATTTGGCCTTGTGCTTTCAAACAAGATTTTTCAAATTTAAGAAATAAGAACTTTTCAATCCGAGGGGGGCGGGGGGGGGGGGGGATTGGATTAAAGGAGATGGTTTGAACATACTTGAGTCCCCATCACTAAATCATCATTCCTGGCAAATCTGGTTGAAATTGGCCCACTGATTTTTTTAGAAGAAGTCAACTAGAAGGATCTTGATGCCATCATTAGATCTTTGATAGACCTATGACAGACTATTCTTTTCAGTTCTTACTCTAACTTCCCTGTATGCCTTCAATAAAAGGATCCTCTTCTTCAATTTGAAGCCCTTTGGAGCTCCAAAATGTGGCATGCAAAACTAGACCCCATGGGTAACCGCCATTTAGATTTCCATAAAGATCCCTTCATTACTTTCACAAGATAACGTGAATGACTTTTTGAAACCTGATTTCCATCTTTTGGGGCTTCAATTCTGTTTGGATCAGTTCCAAAATATGGAATGCAAAATTAGACCCAATGGGGAACCTCAATGTAAGTTTTCATGAAGATCCCTTCATTATTTGATGGTGAGCTAAAACCCAACTACAGCAAAAGAAGATAAAACTAATTCATATAATATTAGTTGGTATCCGACTTTGTGATCATACAAACAAAACATGGCTGTGATGGCAAAGACACATACAAACAATGCTGAAAACTCAAGTATATCAGGATTAATGAAGATTATCTTTTTTTGTTTTATCTTTTTACAAAATGTTATTCAGACATATTATTTCTGAGGAATTGACATTTGAAAAAAACTGTTGCAAAAAGCACTAGGCAGTCTATCAGGGAACATACATTTCCTGTGTTAAGTCCCCTTTCAAAAGACACATGGACATCTCTACCACTTTATCAGAAGTTCATATTCTTTTTAAAGATAAGCTGATGAAATTTGATATAGGGCCTGACTTACTCAGATACAATTTATTACATTAATGAGTACAATAGTTTGCTAGTAGATGGGTGAGCTTGATGTCATAAGTTACAAGCCGTAGAAAGCCATCCTGATAACAGTCATGCTAACTTTATTATTCATCTGACATCTGGAGTTTTTGTCTAGTCACTAAAATATTTTATCTAAGCGATCTTAACACATATTAGTGAATTATTTACTGACCCTGGAAAAAAAATAATGGCCACTGCCACAGGAGGAAAGATTTTGATAAATAGTAAATAATTGAACAGTATAATGGGATTTGGATACTCTTTTGGTTCTTCTGGTAATTTTGACATGCTTTACCATTAAGTTCACTTTGTACATAGCCAATCTCTATGAAATTTTTAAACTCAATGGACAACAAATGGAAAGGAATAGAGTGACTGAGTGATCTATTAAATGTCTAAGAAAATGAATAATAGACTTACATTTGAATACATCATGTGAGGGGAAAATTACATTAGGACACAGCTCGCCACCAGTGCAAGGAAAATCACCAATGCCCTTGTACTCTTCCAAATATTGCGGACAGCTTCCTAAAAGGCATAAACATGTAATGTATGTATATATTCAAATACATTCGCAATCTGGGCCGCAAACTGCGAGTAAATTACTCACATTTGCAAGTAAAATTTGAAATTGGCAATCAAAGAATCACTGCATGTCACCAAACAGTGGGTAAATCATATAAACATTTACAATTTCTAGAACTGGTTCTTCCTGACCAGATAAATTTTTATTATTATGATCTGACCATCAGAAACTTTTGTGTGAATGAAAAAAGCAATTGCAAAATCAGTTTAGGTTGAAGCAGAACTTATAGCCGTATTGACTATGGATGAGAGACTAAATAGCTTAAAAGGCAATGCTCTAACCATTTGGCAACGGATGCACCTCAAATTTGAATATTGTACAAGTTTATGAAAGATCCAACAGGTTTTGATATACACTATATTTGGTTTCAAAATCTGTTGTGACCTTGACCCTTCACCATGAAAGTAACTAATATTGTAGAAGTTATTTCGATGATAAGTTATATTGTGTCAACCTGAAGATCTCGTTAAATCAATGAAAAACGACACCTCCATTCAAACAAGACCCCAACGAACCCCTGTGCAAGATTTGAGGAAGATACCCTCCATTAATTGTCAAAACGAGCAATCAAAGGTTTTTGAGAAATAAGGTGGATGGGGACTAAGCTGTGAGAACCCCATAACTAACACCAGCGGTTTTTTTTTTTCACTTCTTTGGGAATGGGGCCGGATCCGTTGCTATTGGGAAAAAAGCGCAATTTTGGTAAAATTTTGGAAATTTTAAAAGAACATGAATTAAACACATACGTGTACTAGATGAACATTTTAATTAGGTTTTTGTTTATAATTTTGTTTCGCTCGATGCCATGGCTTTAAATTGATTAATAACACAATGAATTTCTTCATTGCTAAATTTTTGTGAGTGATTATTTTCAATTTTTTTTCAAGTGTAGCGAATTGGGAATGTTGGATTACTTTTTGGGAAAAAAGGATACTATTTAGAGTTGGGAATGGGTCCTTATAACAGACCCAAATTGACAGAAAAAAAATCCCTGAACACCTTTTAATTTGTTTTGTCATTTGTAACAAGAAAATATTTGGTTTAGGGGTGGGGATCTCAATGTTTTTTTTTTTTTTCTAGATAATTAAGCACTTCAGAGATGAGGGGGCAGGGAATACCACACCCCCTGAAAATACTCATTTAAAAAAAGCTCTGACTTCATTTAAGTTTACCAGGTTGGTAGAACTCATTATTCCATATAAATATGCAACAGTAGCCATATACTGAACATCCTAGTTTTTGAGATATTTGGCTTTAAAATGTCAAATTGCTCTGTGACCTTGACCTTTGATCAAATGACCTTGAAACTTTCAAAGGAGGTAGAACTCATCACTATCTACAAATATGCAACATGACCATATACTGAAGATTCAATAGTTTCTGAGAAATTAAGCTTCAAATATTTTAAATTTATGTTCCCTTTTTGGGTTCCCTTATATTTTCTGATCATTCTAAAAATGTACAGGTCAACACTAGACCTCAAGGGAAATCTAAACATAAAATTCTATAAAGATTTCTTCAATACTTTCTCAATTAGCAATACTGTAATTGACCTTTTAAAACCTGAACTCCACCTTTGGGGCCCCTATTTTGTGGGGGATCATTTCCAAAATAAGGCACCGCCTTTGGGGCCCCTATTTTTTTGGATCAGTTCCAAAGTGTGGCATACAAAAGAAGACCCCATGGGAAACCTCCATGCAAATTTTCATGAAGATCCCTTCATTACATTCTCAGAAATAGTGATAACAGGATTGACATTTTTAAACCTGATTCCCCCTATGGGGCCCCAATTCTTTTGGATCAATTCCAAAATGTGGCATGCAAAACTAGACCCCATGGGGAACCTTCATGTAAAGTTTGAGAAAGATCCCTCCAGGTAGTTTCTGAGAAATAGCAATAACGGGAATTTTGTAAGGACATACCATGGACGACGGATGACGGACGGCACACCACGGATCAAAGAGATTGACGATGGACCACAGACGAAAGGTGATTTGATAAGCCCACCATCAGAATGCTAAAAAGCAATAACAATATTAAATTTCTGAAACCCCAAGTTCCCAGGACCCAATTTTTTTTCTGATCCCAAAATCTACAAGAGGTCCAAGGGGCCTTATTGGCTTAATGGTCACCTGCGTGATGAATTTGGTTGAAATTGACCCACTGGTTCCTGAGAAGAAGCCTAAAATGTGAAATGCTATAGTTACCCAATGGGAAATGTTTAACCCAAGGGCAGGTGCGAAAAATGCACAAGTCCGCTCTCCTGGACGGACTTTTCCCAGGGGACGAGTGAAATTTGTGTCTTCAAAAATCCAGAAAATCTTTAATTAGCTTCTAATCGTTGATAATTATCCCCAGAAGTATTGTACAAACCTGTAGTTCAGAAGAAATAGTAGTTATCTACAGGAATCTGAGACTGCTACAATGCTACTATGACTGAAAAAGTCTTTTTTGCACTTATGTTGGCAATTCTTTTCTTATACTGATAAAATATTCAGTAATTTATTATTGGGTTTACTTGACCCAATTAATCACGATAAATATGAATTTGAAATCCAGATCTCACCGCCAACACAATTGAAATTTACTTTTCAACATTTTAAATTCAAACCAAAATGAAGAAAATCTTTATTTTAGGAAAAAAAAAAAACAAAATAAGACAAAAAAAAAAAAAAATCAATTAGATCCTCGATATAAGGTAATGGCCCTAATTTCTCCCTCCCCCAATCTTCTGAAAATCTAAATCTAAAAGATTTATTTTGTTAAAAATTATCATAAAATAGATAACATAAACATCGGGACAAGTGAAAAATGAACTAGGATGAGTGGTTTGTAAATGGCACTTGCAGATAAAGAAATGTTAACTATTTTCTGAGACTTCCGCTTGTAACATAGTTGTTTTTTCAACATATCAGATCATGTGCGGGTTTAGAGGGGAGGGAGTGGGTGGGTTGGGGGGCCAGTCTCCCTCCCTGGAGTTTACCAAGTATATACCGTATATGTATATGATCAATGCTCATTGATGCTTAGATGTTCGTTTTAAGAGTTTATTTTTCTTGCCGTAAGTTTGCACCCCCTGCCCCTTGTGAAAAAATCCTGGATCCGTGCATGCTGGTATATCAGAAAATAAGTCCCTTTTCAAAGTTAACTTAAGTACATGTACATTGTATCTTATTTTTCACATCAAACATATTATAGTGACTTCACACAGGCTGTTTCAACAGAATCACTGACATTTTCATGCGTGGATCCAGTTTTGTTTTTTTGTTTTTTGCCTGAAGGGGAGCATTATTTACCAAGGACAATGTATATACAGTCGAATCTTGAAAACTTGAACGTCGATCCCTCGAAGTTCTTGATCACTCGGAGTAGAGCTAAGGTGCCGAGTTTTTTCTTTTATAAATTAAGCAAAATTAACTCGAAGTTTCAAACATAATATATCTCTCCAGCTGAATGCTGAATCTCGTTGACCTAAACCTCCCTTTTCATTTCTAAAGATCAAGTTGATATTTCACAGGCATTTTTTAGCCTTTTTTGAACTATGAAATTTTTCGAGTGATCAAAAATTTCTTCGTCATTGTTCGAAAGATCGAGATTAAATTTAGAACTTACATGTATCAGGGCTAACGAAAATGTTTGAAACCAATTGTCAAGCAGGCAAGTGTCTATTGGAAAGTACTGTTGTTGTTCTTGTATTGTTGTTTAACATCCCACTCAAGAACATTTCACTCATATGGAGACGTTACCGTGTGCAAATGAAGGGCAACAAATTTTGCCTATGCTCAGCACTGCTGGCCATAGAGGAGGGAGGGTTCATTACATGCCAACACATACTGCAACACAGGACCTCCATTTTTACTGTCTCATCCAACAGACAGGGGTGGCCAACCACAGCGCGTCAGGGCGCAGATTTGAACCCCCGGACCCTTCAATTCAAAGTTGAAAAAGTTAACCACTAATCCATGGCGGCCCCTGAAAAGTACTACTCCAAATAAAAGTAAAAAAGAAAGAAAATTAACTTTTAATTACTAAAAGTTATTAAACTTTAAATCAACTAAGAATTGATGTTAGAACTCATTGCTCTCTACAATTATGCACCAGTAACCACATATTGAAAATCCAATAATTTCTGTGATATTTGGCTTCCAAAATTTCAAATTACTCTGTGACCTTGACATATGACCCCATGACCTCGACAATTTCCACATTAGTAAAACTCATTGCTGTCTACTATTATGTAACATAACCATATCTTGAAAATCCAATAGTTTCTGAGATATGTCTTTGAAATTTTCAAATTGCTCTGTGACCTTGACCTTTGACACAATGACCTTGACACTTTTTATCATAGTAGAACTCATTGCTCTCTATTTTTAAGCTTCACTAACTACTTTTGAAAATCCAATAGTTCTCAAGATATTTGGCTTCAAATACATGTATTACAAATTGCTCTGCGACTTTGACCTTTGAACCCAATTATCTTGACACTTTCCATTATGGTAGAACTCGTTGCTCTCTACATTTATGTTACACTAAAGAAACATATATGAAATTTAAAAAAGAATATGTAGTATGGTTTAGGAAGAGTAGCGATGACAGGATTTACATAGAGTTAGTTCCAAAATGTGACATGCAAAACTAAACCCCATTGGGGACCTTAATATTAAGTTTGAGAAAGATCCCTTAAGTAGTTTCTGAGAAATAGTGATAACGGGAAGTGTTTAAGGACGGACCATGGACAATGACAGAACCACAGAGGATGGACGACGGACCACGGACGGAAGGTGATTTGATAAAAATATATGCCTCAAAAAAGTTTTAAGGGGCATCAAAAGCATACCTGGCGGAATTTGTTGCCATTTGACACACACCAATCCAAGCTGATAATCTTGGTTGAAGATAAAGTGGATTACTTCTCCGTCGACATAATTGCCAGAACAAACAATACCAGCAAAAGATGAAAAACCGCTGGAACATGAGGAGACGGGGGTAAAAGCTTGTGCCTCTACTGGATGAACAGTCCCACCTAGGAAAATCCCAGCCAGATATATGACTGTTAATCTGAAAGAATATATGAAGTGAAATTACAAGATAATAATAAATTCTAAATACCTATCTTTTTATCTGAATTTCAAACACCATACTGAGTTCCATGATAAAAACATAATAATGCTGTATAACATACATATACCAAACTAACCTACCTCACACATGTACTTCTGTTACTTTGAAACAATAAGAAGACGTACGTTTCAACTGTAGACACTATATATATGTTTGTTCTTTGTACTGATTATCTCCCTTTGTCATTGGGCCAATATTCATTGGTCAAACAATCTTTTTAGATAACAGAAGATGTCTTACAAAATGTACACGTACCTGCTTGGCCCTAGTCCTATTTTACAAATCGTGATTTCCAGGGTATTTTTGTAAGTTAAATCATGAATATTATGCTAATCATCTAATTGGAAAATACTGCAACAATTGATAGATCTAGTATTTCTGCATATAAGTATTTTGGTAAGAATATATAATATGTATTTAGATTTTTCTACAGTAAATCCCTATTCAAGCTATTGGACTAGGCAACCTTGTTTAATCATGACATCATTAACGGACTGACATGAGTATATTGATATTAGGCCCGATTTTAGGATAGAAAAAACACTAAAAGTTTTGATAAAGTGATGTCGTAACTTGGCCATTATGACTGGGCCGGTCTGGGGACCGTTCAATGTCCCGAGAATCCATGGGATAATTGATGCAAATCCTGCAATCTTGGTTTCTACTGGCAACTGATTTCTCATAAAAACAAGAGGCCCAATGGGCCTATAACGCTCACCTGAGTAATACCAGCATAAACTGGAATTAAAGACATTAGCTGAAAAGTCACAAATGCATTCAGTTTTTCATTCTATGCAACTCTTCTAAAGAAGAAGTTACTCAAAGGAAGGAACCCTTCTGGACCTATTTGACCCCGCCCCTTTTC
>JACSZP010058238.1:0-16638 GCA_016161895.1 Pinna nobilis | reverse complement strand
TATACATACATACATACATACATACATACATATATGGCTACCATCAACTGAGATGTCATTTTAATGGAAACAAACCGTTCACATGGCCACATCCCATACAAAATTGATATCCGTTCTACTTTTTGACACAGGGATAATTTCAAGTGTGTCGCATTATTTTAGATTTTGGTCATCCAATAGCCATGATGACGTCTCTATTATATTACTTATAGCAAACAAAGCAATTTTAAGTTGCCAGTGAACAATCTTCTTACTCCCAATACTGCTCTATAGGCCCGCATATTAATACATGTCACTGCGCGTACAACTTATTCAAAACAACATTGCCAAAATGAAACTGCAAACATTTTTGAAAAAAATACACCCGACAATTATCAAGCTGGAGCATTCTCCACATGTTGCATAATACCGACTTTTGCATCTACAACCGTTGTGAGCAATTCATGTAAATCTTACAGATTCAATAAAATGTCATATTTGGTGATTAAGATTAAGATCCAACTTGCGAGCGGGTCTCCTGCATATGGTCTTGCTACTGGGGAAAATTACTCCTTCCGGACCTTGTTCAATTTTTGTTGGGGATTATTATAGCATATTTATCAAATATAGCCATATTTGACTGAAAACAATGAGCCATATGCTTCAATATAGAGATGCGCATAACATGTATGTATATTTCTTACATGGCCCGCCGTGACCCAATGGTTAGCGTTTTCGACTTTTGGTCGTGGATTTGAATTCCTCCTTGTCCTTAGAATAAGACAGTAAAAAGAAAACTAAGGTCCCTTGTCACACAAATGCCGGCATGTTTAAAAACGCTCATTGCCCAATTACCATAAGTACTTAGCATAAGCCAAATTTTGCGCATATTGTCCATATTACTGAAGGACTCTTACGTGGCACTAATATGGACAATATGCGACACTTTTGGCATTACTTAACAATACAACCAACCAACAACATTCCCCACAAGATGATTACACAATCATTGTAAATGAGCAAAAATGTGACCTCTGATAAAACATATTATGCCCCGATATCAATGATAACATGAAAATGAATTTACGAGCCGATTACGATCAATCTACATGAACGAACCATCAATATGCCCTATTAAAGTCGCATACAAGATCCTCTCATTTCATAAAGTTTGGCAGTTAAAATAACTTTCGTCGTTTTCTGCTTTTTTGAATGACATGATTTATTTATGAGAAATTATTAAGACCTTTGTTGACATCTCTGAATGGTTGGTGTCAATTTATTTGACAAAAATACAATAAATCTACGAGCCCCGTTTGTCCTTTTCATAGTATTGTCGAAACCATCATGCAATTATTGCTTAAAGTTAGTTTATTTATATGTTTAATGGGAGTACGTAAATCCACAAAACAGGAACAATACTGGTGCTCGCAGTCACCCTACAGACATAAATTCGGCTTTTATGTGCCTGATAAAACCACGAGACAAGATAAACCAAAGTTTCATTGTAAATTACGCACAGAGCACTCCGTCACCTGCGAAACCCTCATTTGGATGTGACAATAGCAGACTCGAATGCTTTTTAGACTCATAACCTGTTTGAAAAGGTATGCAACACAGAGCCGACGACAAAACGCTTAAAGTGCGGACTGCCTTCTTCTGTTATGGGCGATGGCTGATTTGTTGAATGGGTTATATTTGTGAATTGACTATCTTTAATTTATCCTACAAGAAAACGTCAGAAAAAGTGAAGAATTAAATGAATATATCTGTTTATAAAGAGTACTCAAGGATTTGTAAGTGTTTTGTGACACTTCTATTATCATCAATAGGTTAGGTTGTACAGAGGAAAACATGTTGAAAATATTGCCGTACATGGTGAGAAGTGAGTAGGAAATGTTTTACATGAAAATGAAGTGTCGCAAAAGTATGGCATTGAAAAAAACTTAGTAGATATAATTTAATGTATCAAGAAATCGGGTGTATTTGAATTTCAGTTTCATCAATAATAAGCTAGTCGACATACCTTGAGTATGCGGTCTATACGATGAACTCGTCTGATCGTTTGGCTGTATAAACTCTCCTTTCTAGAATGTGGGGGTACGTCCATTTACAGTAATTACCGTATGCCAGTCAGATATAAGACCATCCCATGATCTTGGTTGACCTTGATGCAGAACATTTTTCAGAAGAGATTTAAATTGGAAATTGGAGTGTTTGGTGTATCGTGCGCATAAGATGTCATTTCATTAACTCTTTTGTAAGATTTCAAGAATACTGTATAAAGTTTGTCACTCACACAATTCATGACGAGAAAAAATTGAGATAACGATAGATAGATAGATAGATAGATAGACAGAAAGACAGGTCTCTCGATGGATGGATGGATTGATGAATGGATGGAAGGCGGGCGGACGGACGGACGGACGATGGAGGGACAGACAGATAGATAGAGAAAAAAGACAGACAAATAATTATGCCACTCATGAGCTTTTGCACAAGGACTTTAGTATTACTTATACTATAATTGGAATAATAGACACAAACAGGCTATTACAGTACGGGATGTTTATGATAACGGATAATTCATGTTAATATGCAGAGCCAGGCACGATTTGAAGTCGGTAATAAATATATCAATTTAATGTCTTATAAAAAAATCTGCCCTGCTGCTATTTTATAATCTTAATTAAACTTAAATAACAACAGTGAAAACTGATAGGTCTTGTGTCAAAATAGTTCGACAATGCCATTCATGACCTAGTCTTATATTGTAAGCACAAGATAATATTCCTCTTGTTTTTCAATACATTTTCACAGCCAATAATACATCTAGTGTTTTGTGTCTGAATTTGATTCATAAAAATTACATGTATCTTACATAAATGCATGTGCGTCATAAAATTTTAAGTTTTGGCGATAGACAAAACAACATTGTGGAATTAAATCTTTAGAAAAATGTTCAAAGTGTCAAAACCAATTTTCCAGTGTATCTTCTTGGGAAGCAGTATACAAAGGGACTCAATTATGAACTACAGTAAATCCGGAATTCTTGGCGGAATTTAACCTTCGCGAAGAGATGATTCTTCACTTATTCGCTAGAAAATATTTTCGCAATTATAAAACTTACGAAATAATGTATTTAATATTTTGTATGTATCAATGCCACATAAAACAGGATTTTTTCTTATTTCACCTTATAGAGATAGTTGTAATCTTCAACTAAACGTATTTTCAAATACAGTCTGTATATATTGATCTATCTAATTTACATGTATGACTTGTGTTGATATCGTAACTGTTTTCGAAAATCCATCCATTGTTGTTGAAAGTTATTAGAAAATGGTTTGATAAATATGAAGCTAGTGAAGAAATGCGTGAAACCTGGCAAGAAATTCCTCTGTTCTAAGAATTTTTGGAAATGTTAAAAAAAATACTTGGGTTTTCTTAAATCAAAAATTGGAAAAACTCCGAATGAAAGTCAAAATATGTGATAACATATGGATATTTCACTCACTCTTGTCACGGAATAGGGAATGCGTGTAAATTACAGCTATTGACAAGATAATACAGCTATCAGAACTCAAAGGACACAAGCCCACCATATTTCTCTTCTTCAAGATTCCTCGTCTTGACTTTAGATAGTCTTAATTAGCCTTATCATTCAACAATGTCGCGAAATGAATCTTATTGCAGCTTTCTGTAACGTCAATGAATGTTGCATTGTCTATATGTATAGCATACAAACAAGTGAAATCAGGAAGAAAATAAAAAGAAAATAGATAAAGGGATGATCTATGATAAGAAAGCATCTGTATTTCGAAAACAGAACCAAGATGACTGCCATGAAATTTAGACTCTCTCTCTCTCTCTCTCTCTCTCTCTCTCTCTCTCTCTCTCATATACTGATTTGAAATAATGAAGCCTCCTTCCATGGTATGCCAACAGGGGGCGTTTACTGCTTCCGGACACCTGGTTCCATCACATTAGAGATTTGCAATTGTGTTCTTAGTTGAGACCGTTATCATTCTTCAAAATAGAATTGAAGAGATACAACAGAATATTCGAAAATCAAAGTCCTTAAATATCTGAAGTCTATATTATAATGATATCGGTAACAATGTGGAAACATCTGCAAATCCCTAAAAGGATGGGACCAGGTGTCCGGAAGGAGTCAGCGTCCCCTGTTGGCATACCACGTCCGTAGCAAATTTTCCACGGAACCCTACGAGTTTCAGTAATATGTCGATTTCGGTTGAAATAGCAAAAGGAAGTCACTGTATATTGTCATAACTTTTAGTGTAGCAAACGAAATGATGTCTTGTTATATAGTATGATTGATGATATTGTAGTCTGAGACCTCACTTGGCCACAGACACATCGAATATGACTGCATCGCTGTACAGAATTTACTGTTTACAAGTGGTTTAACGTCTCCATATGAGTGAATCATTCTTTAATTTAATTATAAACAACAACAACAATAATGGGATTTTCGCCCCCGTTTTATTTTCGTCCTTTTTCTTGCGATTTCGAAACTGGACGAATTCAAAAAAGTTGGTTCGTTATACCCATCTGTTCGAATTTAAAAAGTTTTGAATACGGAATATACATTATTGTGCCCATCCAACTTGTACATTCTAATACCGGGTGTGTTTTTACCTAATGACTTTCATTATCTACTCGTAGGACAATTTCAACAACACACATACCGAGTTGGCTTAGGTAGTATATACTTCAGACACAGTAAGTCATCTTAGGTAGCTTGTTAGCCCGCAGATCTTGAGGCCATGGATTTGAGCATGCCTTCAGATGAGACAGTAAAAAATCGAAACAAGGTCGAGACTGTCACCGTGAAAATCGGCGCGTTAAAGAACCTAAATGTTTCAATGACCTTCAGCGCCGGGCGAAGGTCAAACCATAAGACAGTCATCGAAATTCGGTGATATCTCAGTTAAAATTAAAAATTCGTGAATGTGAGGGTAAACGAAAGTACAATAACAACGATAGATTAAGTCATTTTAACAAGATTTATCCTCTTCAAATACTAATAATTTTTACCAATTAGAGATACAGGTATCTCTGTTGTCCAGATCTTCACTTAGATTTACGAATGTGAGTCTCTGTTGTTGTTGTTGTTGTGTCATAAGAATGTAAGTTACAGAGCTTTATCCTAAAATGCGCCAATGTCAGCACCAACCACCCCATTTCACTGAAAGCAGCCGTGGCTATGCAGTAGATTGTTTCCTGGATCTTTGGATAACGCTGTAAATCAGGGGCCAATATAATTGTAGGTGATGACAGGCTAAAATCCCCTTGACAGCTCAATTACCTAGACATAGGCCCTTCACGGGCTTTCAGTGAATTCTTGAGTCCATTTGAGATGGATGATAAACAACAACCCCATTTTTGAGTTGTTGAATGGATATCGGTCACGTATTAGTCCTGTTGATATAGTGTTGTGGAAAGCAAGGGTATCGCAGGGATATATGATGCATCATCAAAAAATCAAGTACCCTAGATAGGCCCTATTTAAGGCCTTTATGGGACCAGCAGGAGCTAATGTATCGGTGTATATTACAGGACATTCCTCTCATTGCATTTTTACTGTACATGCCACTTAAGTGTTTTGGATAATTATAAAAGATAATTTTTGCACCTGCAAGAATTATTCAAATATTTGATGTGGACATAAGAGAATTATCTATTTAATGCATTTTTTCCTGAAAAATGCTACTCATTAAGAGATAAAATTAATGAATAAATTCTGGTGTTGTGTCATTCTGTCTGCTGAGATAGCCTTTCTACATATGCAAAATTTATTTGTAGAATAAAGAAAAGATAGATACACAGATAGATAGAAAATTACAGAGATAGATAGACAGAGCTGGGGAGAGAGATAAAGAGTAAGATAAACAGACAGACAAATAGGTACGTATACCTAGCTAGCTAGCTAGATAGACAGATAGACAGACAGACAGACAGATAGATAGATAGATAGATAGATAGATAGATAGACATAGTGTTCAACAAACATATTGAATAAATAAAGTTGGGCTATTTGTGCGTAAGAAATACAAGTATCTTTAATATTAAATAACATAGTTTTATTGTCAAAATTGATAAATACAAAATTCGATGCTCTCGTTAGAAACATTAAATATTAAAGAGGTTTAAGTTAAAGGCGCGTCCATGCACCACAAGATACACATAACGAAATTCAGTATTTGAAAGAATTTTCTTATTCTATTTTTCCTGTTCCTCTTCGTTGTCAAAATCAATGTCCGATTCGTCACACTTTTCTTCGTCGTCAACACTGAGCGATGAGTTGGTATGGCGATCCTCATAGGTAGTATTGTCAGACACATATTCATCCTCCATTCTTGTTTCAATTGCATTGTCAGCATCGATATCGGGCATTTCAATGGAATACTTTTCGTCTGTACTTTCCAGAACGTGGTCACGTGATGGTGAACCAGTAAGGCTTAAAGATCCGGTTTCATGTTTTCTGACATGGCGGTCTAAGTTCGTTTGCTGACCAAAGCATCGGTCACACAGATGGCACCGGAAGGGTTTTTCCTTATTGTGAATATTTCTCACGTGACGTTGAAGATTCGACGAGATACTGAATGACCTATCGCAGTACTTGCATTTGTACGGTTGCTCTCCGGTATGCGTGCGCAGATGTCGCGTGAGATTTGCTGAGCGCGGGAAATACTTTCCACAGAACTTGCATGCATATTTTTCCTTGTTTTTGCCAGCGGTTTGGTAGAAATTGTCGAAGTAAGGACCCTCACTTCGATCATTGAAATGTGCCGATCTTTTCGTATTCAAGTTGTAAAAGTCAAAATGAGCAAGAGCCTCTGCTTCAAATGAATGTCCTCTAAAAGGAAATGGAGAAAAGGGCATAGCATCTTTTCTATTATACAATGGTGACTGAAATGTATCGTCTTTGAAGGTGTCGAATAGCATATCTCTTCTAAATTGCGGATAAGCGTCGTGCACTTTTGGTTCTTTGGAAAGGCATTTCAATCCAAAAACATGAGTTTTTCTCGAGTTTTCTTCATAAGATATCTTCGTTGGTATTTTCCTAGTCAAATCGAGCGGCTTTTCGATACTTGCAACACTTTCGCTTGACATGAATTCTCGACTAGGCTGATTTAACGACCATTTTATAGAAGATGAAAGATCCAATTGCATGTCTTTAGCATTACTTTCATTTTCCATCGCCCGCCTTTGAGAACTAGGTATTTGATTCTTGGGATCTAAAACAGCAGACGATTTTACCGGAAATTCAAAGCGATCATACAAGTAATTGTGGGAGTCGGCTTTAGACTGCTTCACTTGTACATATGCGCTTTCAGTATCGGACGATGAGCAGGTATCCAGATCACTCGAGGAGCTGAGTTGAGAGCCATTAGATTCTGATCCAACGGAATTACGGCGAGCTAGTTTCTCAGCAGTGTTATCTCTTTGTCTCTTCGGCGTAGAATGTTTGGGCTGATTCCCGTTGCCTACTTTTGAAGAAAGTTCTAAAAACCTTGAAGATTCAAAACTCATCATGGGAGCCCCAATACCAGAATGTCTGTGTTCTCCAACCAAAGTCGAGAAGGGCGATCCTACTGGCTGGTATAAAGGAAACGATGGGTTATATAGACCCATGAACAATGACGGGTTTGCCATTGGGAAGCAAAGTGGATTTGTTTTCTGGAATCCGAAGTTCATACTGTTCCTTAGACTCCCCTCACAGAAGCGTTTGTGTTTGCTAAGAGAGGTAACTGTTGAGAACGCTTGGCCACACTCATTGCATTTTATTTGTTGTCGACAATCAGCATGCATTCTTTTGTGACGGCACAAATTTGAAAATTGTGTGTATGCTTTGAGACAGACCTCGCACTGGAATGGCTTTACACTGCTGTGTATGTGTTGATGCTGTTTAAGTCCGCTAGAGGTCGCAAATGTCTTACCACATTCTACGCATGCGTGACTTCTTGCACCTACATGTTGTGATCGTATATGTCGCTGCAGGTTACTAGGATCTGTGAACAATTTATTGCAATTTTCACAAGAAAATTTCCTCGCAGACTCGTATTTGTCCTGCAATAAAAAATATATACAATTTTTATTTAGTGTAATTTACGTAATATTTGATTTTGGCAACAATATCAAAACTTTTCTGGTTGCATAGAAATTTATAATTGGTCATATAAAACACAATTGAATAAGAACTTCTACTTTTTAAATGGTACGACGATGTTATTTTAATTTTAGATTAAAACCATTATTGACCTCTTAACCTTTATCTTCAAAACAAGCACAACAATTTCGCTTCTGTTTCACATTTAAAAAAATGATAATTTTTCTATATTGAAATCAGAAAATGAAAAAGTGCATAAAGGTTATCAAATGACCATATCAATTATTTTAAAAGAATTGCATGTATTTTATTAACAAAGTTTTTGAAATACTTCAAACATGTAATTTACAAATTCAGATGGGTATTTTAGACTGTTCTTATAGCAGTATCTCTACCTTGTTAATGTCCGAGTTACTCGTCCATTTCGTTTGCCGGGACACATTGCAGGGAAAATGATCTTTTTCTGTAGCGCTGATGAAAACTTCATTTCCATCCATACTATAAATAGAAAAAATGATTCAGCGTTAACGATTATACCGGATAGTATATAAATAGTACACTCATACAGGAAAATGAGATACGAAACCCTGAAATACCGTAATCAATAGAGGATTTATATTACATTACAATCCTCCAAATCCTCCTTATTCTGTACATTTGTGTGTACACCGCAGTGACTTGAAATTTTCTTTATTATAATTTTTATAAACATTGCACATGATAACAAACAATGTATTACTCCGGAGTTTTCATTTTATTTTGAAACATACATGTCATCAATAGTTATCAATATAAGTAACTGATATTACTAAAATCACTAAAAGTAACATAAAATATGCCACATCTATGATAAGTGACATTGATGTATACAATGATGTCACACCAATGATCCTAATAACTTAATTAAAACATGTTTTATATTCATATTTATATATATTTCATATTCAGGACTTTTTTCTGCAAAAACTATAGCCGATATTGGGTTTTGTTCCCAATGGCAAATCTTATCCTTTTCTCCCAGTTTTCAGCCCATAATTCCCAATTACGATGATAAAAAAGAAATTGTGTTGCCCTAAAGCAAAATATAAGTTTACCAGTAGAATTGTATTGTAATTTTTATCATAAACAAAATAAGTGATAAATAGGGATCTGTTTTGATATTTCCAAGTAGTAAAGACTTCCTTGATACATGTAAGAAATCCCACAATGCTGTTGAAATGCTACCAAATTCCCAATTCCATTGCCATGGCCCATGCTACCAAAATGGTAAAAAAGCCATGATATTATAAAATATTGTTACCTCTCTACTTCATCCATAACTGTGAATTTTTACTGTTTACTGTCCTCAATTAAACAGGTACTTTTTTCAGGTAATATCCGTAGCCCAGTACACTCAGTGAACAGAACTGGTCTTTAAGATGTTGCTGTGAATTGAGATAGAATATTGTCAGAATCAGAGATTTGGAATCCTTTATCAGTTCTCGTCGAAGTCAGACTTATTCGGTGTAAGTGTTTTTATACAATGAAATAGAATTGGAGAGTCACGTTAAAAAGTCAAGCCCAGGGGTGCATAAATCTCGCCTAGCTCCTACTTGATATTCTGATTTATGTTTTTTCATCAGATTTTTATTTGACTCCTGCATTTGATTTGCATAACTTCGCTGGTTTCAGGATAACAAAAGAATAAATACGTGATCAAGGGATTCCCCCTCACATTATTAAGAAACTTATGCATAACACCTAAACACGAGCACCTGCCGCCGGTACGTACACGACTGTTTCTCCCTAGTCTGTTTGATTGTAATTATTAATCATTTACAAAGACACCTCCATAATAAAAGTGACATTTTGCAGTTTTTAGCATAAATTTTCCGTTAAGAGTTGCATCTGCTTTTTTATTAATTGTGAAATTCAATAACAGGTTTGATTTAGAAGGACTACACCTGAACTTTGACAATTCTTCTTTGAGAACAAAAGCATAGGCAACAATTTATACATGTATTTACAATTACAGTGTTATTATGAGCACGTTTACTACAATGCATATTAATGTGAAATTGTAAATTTAATATACACAGAGGAAAGATTTTAAGTATCTCGCCAATGAGACATTTTTGTATCATAAGTCATCGGAAAAAGGATTTTACTCATCCTTAAATTCGCCCACTCATTTGTATTTAAAGACTTAACTTGAACTTATTAAACTTTCTCATCAACAAACGGTGCTATATCCAGCTCTTCTCCATATTTTCAGACAAAAGACCTACTCAAATAATTCCATTCATTTATTTTATCTTTAATAGTACAATCATCATAAAGCGAAAACGGAGGGAAAGTTATATGCATTTAGCGATAGTGTCGTAAGTCTCTGTCATACCAGCAGGTAAAGAAGCGACAGGGGCAGCAGATGAATTATACGTTATGTTAGTTAATTTTCAATTATTCTATACCTTTATTATGCACCTCTATATTTTACTTCACATATTGGTATGTAAATTGTTTTTATCACTACACGAACCTGTTAACCTTGTCTCGTAAATTTCACATTTTAAGACATATATTGCCTTGTTAAAATGTTTGATGTATTGTCCTTTCTCGACAAGGTACTATGCTTATTTAACAACTTAAGCCATCTCTTATATTTTAGATGTCTCCGTCAACTCCGGCCTTTAAGAGTAATAAATGTTTTGTTTTCTGTCTACAGATGCCTTGATATTTAACACTGAAATCCATTTAAATTTGAGTCGTCCCTTAAAAGAACCGAGTTTTCCTTTGACTTTTGTATTTTTTGGTCATTTGTCTATTCTTAATTTATGTTGCATTAGGCAAGGTCAGTGTGGAATGTGTATTCCCATTGATTTGCGATGAACCTTCTCAATTTAATTGCTAAAATGTAACAACGACAAGTTTATAACAACAACAAAATTGACTTTTATATGAGAATTAGGCATAAATCTCTAAAACATGACCAGAAAGACCTGACAGGTGACTTCATCCCAAAAAAGTCAAGTCGACCACGAATGACCGGCAAAAACCAATAATTAAATCCTTGTATTGATAAAAAATGTCACTGTCTTAGAATTGAATAGACGAAAAAAGATAAGGTCCTTGTAGCTTCCATTGTATTTTAGCGACAGATGCAAATGTTTTTCAATCATAATGGGCTGTCGTACTATCCACGTTTTTATTATTTGCTGTTTTATGATGGGATGATGATGCTTGATAATTAGATACAGGTCACAATGACTTTAGCATAGAATATTACCCAGTCATAGTGGGATCTAGCGTTGATGACATTATACTTTTTTATGAGCTGTGTGTATTACCACGAGAAAGGACATAACAAATATGTATAAATATACTATATATTATATATGTATGTACTTTTTATATTTTTATTTCTTTCTTTTTTTAAATTATGTAACTACTGATTTATAACAATGTCATTTTATACATTTGTATCTGAATTTAGGTATCAAAATTTTATATCTATAATGACGACACTCGGCACGACTCTATTTGAAAAGAAAATAATTAACTCATAATTAAGGTAGAACAGCGTGTTTTATTACTAGGGAACTCAAATGGCTTTTCTATTTAAACGACTTTTGTATTTGAAAATATAAATATGTTTACATATGTCATGGCCTGTAGCGTGGACAGACAAAATCAGATGATTTCTAGCAATAGGCTTTGGCAATAAAGTTAACTGTGTTTTAAAGATTATTTTTTGTATGTTGCAATTTCTATTTATTTTGTTGTTTTTAATACATCACTAAAGACATTAACGAAAATAAGATTAGTACATGTAAAAATGCAAAAAGTTGCAGTGTCTGCGCCTTCAGCGACTACAATTGTGGGTTCAAGTCTGCTGGGCGGAGGCGAATGACTTTCCGGCCCTTATATTAAGACAGTAAAACTCGAGGTCCCGTATCACATCCTTTGTAGACCTGTTAAAGAGCCTTCACTGTTCAATGACAGTTAGTGCCAAAGCATAGGCAAATTATGCTGACCAGCATTCGTTGGTGTCTCCGTACAAGTGAATGATACTTGAGTGCTACTTTAAACTACAATTCGACAATAATTCAAAACTATCTACAGAGCAATTTATGGCTTACCAGATACATTTGAATTCATTCTTACAGATTCAGAAATTATCAAATACATGTTTATGCAAGTGCAATTTAAGCTCATAGACAGAAAAACATATTTAAATTACATATCCAAGTAAATGATTTATATCGTTCAAGAAAAACTAAAAATCAACAGTGACAAAAACATGACAAATTAATCTAAATAAAGCAAATAAAGATTTTACGCTCAAAAATTACTATTTGTATAATATATATTAAGATATTTATGTAATAGTACGTACCTGATTTGCTTACTAGCAGATCTTTTAGCTTTTTTGTGGTTGCTCTTATTTTCCTGTCACTAAATACAAGACAAACTACTGAATAAATATATAGCAGACAACTTGATGTTGTAATACTGTTGTGTTTAAATGATATTGTCAAAATATGCTCTCACCTGTCGTACAAAAGATATGCAATCAGATTCACGCGACTGAGATTTTGATTGACAACTCGCGTCAGCCAATGCCTGTGTAGAGATTGTTGGAATACTTCAACATGTGCGACTTTTATTAAATTGACTAAACTTTTTTCGTTTTATTTGGCATTTAGGCTAGTTTGTCAAATATGAATTTTTTCTTCGATGTTTTGAATAAATAATCAAGAATTCGTAGAGAAAACAGACTTACCTCTAACGAGGGTGATATGTTTCCAGTAACAAGTGACTTTGTAGTATACTATAGAGTAACTAATATTTATTTAACGACCTAAGTTAAGAAGTGACACACATCAAGAGAGATACCATGTCTTATTATACTGTTACTCACAAGCATCTTACTCTGACGCATCTCTTATTCTTTCTTCCTCTCACAAATTCTTTAAAAATGAGAGTGGCTTCCTCCTGCCCCTGTTAGATACTCATAGGAAGCATCACTGATGACACAACCTTCAAAGCCTTTACGATGTGTCGCGCACATTTGATGTAACGGCAAAGAGAATGATGCAGGAGATCAAGTACCGAGGACAAGGGCCTCCTTAAAATTTGTACTGACAAATCTGTTGATGACTTCATTAAGAGTATTTTCATATTTTTGTTATTGTCTGGAAAATTGTTGTTTGTCGCGATGAAACTTGTTATGTAATTTGTTTTTTGGTTTTTTTTTCGTATAAACACTGGAATACTTAAGTGATGAAAAAAACCTATGTACTTCGATATCCTCAAAAAGTCTCTCTCTCTCTCTCTCTCTCTCTTTCTCTCTCTCTCTCTCTCTCTCTCTCTCTCTCTCTGACAAAGACAACGATGAACGAGAGTTTCATAAATAATTGAATTGGATGAGAAATCGGCTAAGGGATTAATTATGCAATTTACTGCTGCATAATGTCTGTAGGATCCAAATGGATACAGTATATCACGAAGTGGAAGGGAACAAGATGTTTATATCGTTATAGGTGATCTTCGTTATTCGGAATTACAAAGCAATACATGGAAAGTGCACCGGGAATAGACAGTTTCTTGTAACAACCAGTACCTCGTTACATGGGATCTCGTTGTTTGTGGAGTTTACAGTACTTGCTACCTGTCCCCCTATAAGCATTAAATAAATCGTCTGTTATGGTAGGGTCAAAATCAAGGAAATGATAATTGTTCCCAAGATACCAATGTGTAAACTTTGAGTGAAATTATTGTTAAGATAAAGTAGTAAATATATATTTTTGTAAAATAAAAAATGTAGATTTTACCTTGAATGAGGCTAAGTGAAATGAACATTTTTGCTTTAAAAGTTTCTTTCCAATTATAGTTAGCAATTTGAATATTATTCTGTTTCATTTTATATCTGACTAGAATTCTGATGAAATGAACTTTTCAAATGTTGATGTTTTAAAGCCAACCCTGTCGCCGCTTTCCTGACCCTAAGTTCTACAGAAAACAGCAAAATCTGAATGGGATGCGACCAGATGCGGATTCAGCAAACGAGGCTCAACGCTGCTTTAACCAGGCATGTTTGTAAATTACTTCTAGTACACTTTCTGTTTAAATAACAGTATATAAGTTAACGTCGAATGTGAGGGTGGTCAAAACTCTAACAAAAAGCTATTTCTATCAATGATATACAAATACATATACATGTATTCAAAATTAAATTTTCATTCATGTATAGATAGAAAAATAGATAGCAAATGTACAAGTGATTGTTTGCAATTGTTTTTATTACGGCATCAAGTACCCTGACTTAGAGAATTATATGCATTACATATGGTTTACATGCTGATAATAAAAACAAATTTTAGTCAGACCTGTAAGATTGTCATATGTAAACGTATAAAGTAATTTTACTTAAAGATCGACGACGGATGAAAATATTTTCGTTATTTAAGCGTCATGAAATTAAATACATTTCCAATGAGTCACACCGTGTTTATTAAAAACTATTCAAGCAAGAGTCACGGTAGATGTTTTTCTTTGTAGCGTAAGTTATCACTTTGATAACAACAAAAAACGGTCTCTTATATCTGACGGTGTCTCTCAAAAATAATTCAAATGAAAACCAATTGATTTTAACGATGTCATTCAATAAATTCGTAAAACCAATCATATTTATTAAAAAAAATCTTAATATTCATATACTTTTAATTATAATTTGATAGGATACTGTAGGATACGTGTGCCTCTGTAGGAGGAAGCAGTGCCCTCAAGATGTTGAAGGTACCATCTAATTTCCGTACTCCAACTCCACACTTATACTGCCCAGTAATGATTGAAACTGTTATAATTTGCTTTGTTCGTGATGATTTCGGCTTTGCGATCGTTAAATTACAATATGAAAGGCGTAATATCCATTTTTGCTTGCATATGGAGTTTTTTTTTTATCGCAGATGATTCGATATACCATTGCATGTTCTACATGTGAACATCTTATACAGAGGCGAACTACTTACTAAACGTTTAGACTTTCAGAGGTCTGTAGTTAGCCAATATTCATCAAAATGTTCTATTGTCTCCTGATTCGTCTGACGATCTATACATTGGTTTCTATGAATTTCATATAAATTCATCAAATAATTATTTAAAGTGGCCTTCACGTATTTGGACAAAGTCATCAAACAAAACTTTTCTGATTCATGTGCCATTGTTTGTCTAAAATTGCGTTCCTCAAATGAACAATACTCATATTTAAAACATATGTATGTATTCCTAGACCCTGGGGATTGGCACAATAGTAGTTGGTCATTTTGACACTTAATAGTCATCGCGTTATCTAATGAATTTTCTGGGATGTATCATATGATGGGTCAGTTGGTAAGAGTAAACGACATGAGTAAAGCTTATCTGTTTGTTTCTTATATTTCCGAGGTTTTATAAATAAGATGCGGGAACGTATATATATTTTAGTACAACAGAGATGAAACAAAGATTTATGAAATGAAATGTCACTCGTAGAATTAAGTGACGAAACAAAAAATACATGTATGGCTCTAATTCAGAATTTCTTTTTTCTTTTTAATTGAGATGAAAATTTCTAAATTGTCCCTTTGGTACATTTTCTCAGGTATTCCCGAGTGATTTCCGTAAAGAGGAACGTTGATCTACGGATGCATTTATCCAGAATAGCGAACAGATTGCCAATGCCGGTCACCATTAGCCATTGAATCTTCAAACATTTAAACTACGCATTAAAAGATGTTCAATTATCAATCACACTATTAAATCGAAATGTCTCTTAGTTTGTGCATTGAACATTATCGGGTATCCATGTGATCAAAACGTAATCAGCTGGATCCTTCATCAAAGAGGACTTTGGAAAAGACAAATTTGGATAGCCTTAGGGTTTGGTGTACGTTACATGTTATTTCTTAGGAGAGAGATCAAACTGTTCACAAAAATCAACAGAAAAACGCACATAGAAAATACGAAAATCACTTCAAAGGATCACTTAAATACATCCACTTCATGCATTCTGTTCTAGGTTTGATCCTCATTTAACGTTTTATTCACTTATATTTTTTTTTCTAAAATTCCTTCGCATGATTGATGTTATTTGCAAAATGTGGTCCACTTAAGACATTTTTAGTAATTAGGTTCAAACTCTTTTTGACTTATAATATGTATAGACGCGCATTAGACAATGTGTTCATAAGCAGTATGGCGCTATATATCTGGGCGTAGCCCTATTGCACACTTAGAATAATATCAAAAGGAGAACAAAATGAATCTCGTAAGAAAGAAAGTTTCTTTTTGAGAAGTATCGTACTATCACTCCTTTTCTGACCTGCCCTGAAATTGCATTTGCTCAGAACTCCTGGTGGGGTTCTACAGTAATACTTAAGTATATAATTTGAATCATATTCTTATTATCTTATTTTTATTTTCATATATATATATATATATATATATATATATATGTGTGTGTGTGTGTGTGTGTGTGTGTGTGTGTGTGTGTGTGTGTGTGT
>JACSZP010058225.1:0-11034 GCA_016161895.1 Pinna nobilis | reverse complement strand
TTTGGGCTTTCTTTGATTTTACTTTTTAACCAAAAATTCAATTGTTCTTCTATTCTACATGCATTTGTATCTCTGTTACACTGAAGCATCAGTTATCCTCAGATTGTTTTTGTGTGCCTGTAAATGAAGACTTGGGGGTATATGTATATATCGTTTTTTGTTCTCTTTGTCTGCGGAACTTTAGCCTTGAATATACAGTGTACATGAAACAGCATTCATATGTTACATATTGTTTATGACCTTTCTTTTGTTACCAAAATGTTTGCCATTGACATTGACCTTGGAGTTTGACCTACTTTTTGGAAACTTTAACTTTATATTCTAACTCTGCTGTCATATACAGGCATTCATCTTTTGCAAACACATTTTGTTTGTTTTATCAGTTTTGTTGTTAACTCAAGCTCAATATCTTAAAAGAGTGCATTCAACTTTATTTCTTGTAGTGAGAAAATCAGCTGTCTAAGATGGATATCGTGCAGCCTCAAAACACCATCATGTTTTACGTTGTCCAAATACTTGCAGTTTTACAATAGGCCATATTTTCAAATGTTTTCAATCATTTCTCATAATTTTCTATATCATCTTTCTCTACAATAGAAAAAGATGCCAGTTTCAATACTGCAGCATCAGTTCAATTTTTTGAATTACTTTTTCCAAATCTCTTCCTTTTTTTCATTCATTTAAATGAATTGTGTGTGCAGGAAAAAAGAACAGCTTAGGAGTTCTAGCCTTCAAAACAGGAGGATGGGATGTCAACCTTAAAATGGTTAATGAAAGAAGCTTTCTTATTGGTCATCTGTATTCTTTGTTGTAATTTAAGACCTTCTTTTTCTACCATTAATTTGACCTCATGACCTTGACCTTGAAGGTTGACCTATTTCCCAAAACATTTGACCTTGACTGTAACTTTTGTTATTTATAGCTGTCATATTGGGATACCTTGTTAATTGATGTTCATATATGTTTTGTAGGCTATGTAGGACCTCTATCTAAATATGGTTTGTTCCGCTTTTTATAGTCAAAGTGTTTAAAACTAATCTTAGCCATTTTAGCCTAGTTGTTTTTTATTTCATTTGATTACCATTCATAATTATACGGAATGTTTTGGGTACAAGTTTATGCTTTGCAATTTATGTGTATGCTTTTGAGGAATAATTAATGCTTTTATCATAAACTTATAACAACTGAATATTCATGGGATAACAACTGAATATTCATGGGATGTATGAGTATCAAAATGAGAATGGATATTTTGGATGACTTTGAATAATTTGATTTAATTTGATCTTGCACAAGGGCCAGAAGTCACCACTATGAGATGGAACTCAAGAGTCAGGCCTTATGATATTTCATGTGCATGTTAGAATTAAGGAAACAATTCAGTTGTAATATTTGGGTTGAATTCTGAATATCCAGTAGAAATATTGAAAAAAAAAACAACAACTTGAGTATGGTACTCAAAAATTGAATTTGTGCTCAAGTTGCTTTTAGAGCCTAATAAATTAAACACCATTGGAAAAAATCACAAAATATTTGAGCTTAGTTTTGAGTTTGAGTTAGATTTTCTTTTTTCAAGACTTTCGATTTGGAATTTTGAAACTTCTCACTTCGAAATTGTTACGGTCTTGTATATCCCAGAGTATTATAGTGTTTGGAAAATACTAATAGGAATTGATGGTCAAATAATTAACGTATGAAAATGAATGAAACCAACAGGTAATTGGCTTGATTATTTGATTGAATTTAGCTTTTTTCTCCACAGATTTATTTAATTGATGTATAAGACTTACCAGTACGATAACCATACAGAGGTATTGTGGGAATCAGTGAAATTCCATTGATAAGAATTTATAACTTGCTTGTGCTTGTAGGGGCCTCCGAGGCCGAGTGGTTAGCTTGTTCGACTTCGAGCCGAGGGGTCTGGGGTTCGATTCCCCCAGCACCACTCCGCAGTTGGCCGTCCCTGTCTTTCCGATGAGACAGTAAAAACCGAGGTCCCGTGTCACAGTAGGTGTTGGCACGTTAAAGAACCCTCCCTGCTCTACAGCCAGCAGTGCCGAGCACAGGCAAAAAGTTACGTCTCCATATGAGTGAAATATTCTTGAGTGGGACGTTAAACAACAATGCAACAACAACAACAGCAACTTGTGCTAGTGGATATATGTAACAATTTTACGGAAGCCTGTAAGTGCCATGTCTGAAATTTTTTTTTTTTTATTATTGGTGGCCATCAAATAATTAACATGTGGCTGCCACATTATTAACTGGTGGCTGTCACACTATACCTATATGTACATGTAGTGAATTTGTGGCAGCTGTCAAAGGTGGATGAAAAACATTTTGTACATGGCACCTGTGGGCTTCCATACTATCTTAATACTTCTCATTCTTAGAAAAATAATCTATGACTTGATTTGAATTAGAATATAAAACAATGTAAACATAATTATAACCGTACTGTACAATTGTTCTACTGATCTTCTTCCTTTACATGTACATACTTGCATTGTACATTGCTGTTAAAATTGCTGCAGAGTCAGAGTAATCCAATTTTCATTCTTTCTTTTTTTTTTTACAATGGTTTGGTAACTGCATTCACTGTTGCGAATGTAAATGTAAAAGATGAATTATTGCTTATATTAACCTGTGTTTGAATATACACTGTACATGTATCAGCATTTATAAATATGTATGGCAGCTATTTGACATACCTGTATGTAAATATTCTGAATAACATAAACACCCACAGTCTGGGGCATCATCAATAGTACAGTAAGGGATATCTCAAAATATGGTCAAAATTACTCAAAAACTGCAGAGGATGTACATGCTCGACTCTTAGATTTTCTTTATTTATTACCTTTTTCTTTCAAAAAAAAAATAAAAATGCAGACTTGTAGTTTTAAGGAACTCTGATATTTGCAACTAGTATTTGATTCTTTGATGAACAATTTGCATTTATTGTGATGTTTTGTCACAATAATTATTGACTGTGGGTAAATTGTTATGGCAACCAAGCTTTGAATGACCTTGTTTAAAGGTGCTGCCGGGAAAAATTATTTTCAAGGTAACACTAACAGTTTACTTTTATCATCCTGTTTTGACAAGATGAAAAACTATTCATTTTTTGCTTTTCTCTTTAAAGATGTCCTGTTAAAGTGTTTGAATATGGACTGGGAGTTACATCGACCATTCCTTCAGAAAGCTGAGGTGCTTTCCCAACTTATTAGGGAGTCTGACGATCCAAAATTCCAGAAGTACTACAGGACCCCAGCCTCGGAAACTTTGGATACCTATATCAAAAAGAATAACTTCTACAGTAATGAGTATAGAGAAATGAGTGAGAGGTAGGTCAACAGAGATACAAATTGATGACTACAGTCTTTGTGTCTCTAGTCATAATCATAGCAATGTATTTAATCCCTTTCAACCCCAAGTATCAAAATGGTATGCTCTTTTCTATTGTCTTAGACAAATCCATTAGAGTCTGAGGTGAAGAAAGGGTAAAATCAAAGAGCTTTCTCGCTTTATTTTGAGTCCATTTCTGATAAACATTTGAACTTCAATGTGCTCCATTTCTATTCCATCGAGCAGGAAGATCTAATGAGACCCCATTGAGAAGTCAAATCTCATGACCTCTGTTTTATTACCAGTTAAGTTTTGGAATGCTGAAAGCAAACATTTTAGTCATCAGTGTGGCTATATGATACACACAGGACATTCTGAATGAGGTTACATGTATGGGATTTTATTTTTCATTTGTGTTAAATTAAATCTTTGTGTTAGATGATTTACTAAAGAAGCACATTGAATATTACAATGTTATTAGAATAACAATTTGTGTCTATTCATATCATTATCATGAAAGGTAAATAAAGGTAAGTTTACCACTTTCCAATTAAATATTAGTGTTCTTTATTTTGGTAGACTCATGGATGAGAATTTTCCTCTGATTGGAGGATTTCCTCCTTTTTCTAGATTTTGCTGCAATAT
Organism: Pinna nobilis; assembly: GCA_016161895.1. NCBI lineage: Eukaryota > Metazoa > Mollusca > Bivalvia > Pterioida > Pinnidae > Pinna > Pinna nobilis. The sequence continues at coordinate 7,041 of JACSZP010058225.1, read as the reverse complement.
TAAATCTTTAATTTCACCATCAAGTTCCTAGAAAAGAGCNNATCTAACCTTGACCATCCAAGGGAAGGATCAAACGGGGTCACATATAAAACAGGTGGTCTCTTAATTCATGTCAAAAGTGATTTGTTTAGGAAAAAGCCATATTGGGAACCAAACAATTATGACATAAAAGGTGGGTAGTCCTGTAATTCAGTGAGTCACTAAGGCAGCTGCAGCTAGGATGGACCATATTTTGGTGGAAACACAATTCCCATTTGTCTAAGTGCTGAACTTTGTTTACCACCTTGGTCTGCTGACAGATGTTCCATAAACTGCTTTGAGTTCTTATAGTCTTAGTCTTACAATTGGTTAATTTAGGGAGACTTTATTCAACACACAATTTTAAGATTTTTTCGGTCTTCCTCTCTATGTTTTTCTGTCTGTGTAAAAAACTTTAATTAAGACCATAACTCTTGAACAATCATGTATAGAGCTCTCAAATTGCTGTTTATATATGTCTAAATTTCCCTATGACAAGTCTGTTTTTCAGCTGGTACCAAAATTAGGTTTAATCTACATCTACCTTTATGTATGGCCAGCATTTACTTCCATAAAAGTTTGAGAAAACAACATCTTTTTATTGATAAGTGATCTTTGGGATTCATACAATTGTATTTCACAAATATTTTTCTTAGGGTGAGATTTTTAATTCTGCATTAAAATTTTTGACCTTGGGATAGATGATTGATTAATTTCCGATATAAATATTATTTCCATTTTTTGCAGTCTAGAGACATGGATGCTTCTCATAGACCTCTTGGTTTTTTTTCTTCTCCCATTAGCACGTTGATCATGAAACACGATATGTACTTATCCATAATTACCTGTAGGTCTCTACCATCAATCAATATGGACATGTTTGTTCAAGTGAACCAATTGTTATTGAATGAAAATTATATTCGACATGTAAAGATGTAATGATTCAGTACACCCCACTTCAAAGTCTATCGAATAAAATTATCTACATTAATGATTAAAGTACAACATATAGCGGTTGTGTTCATAAATAATTTACAAGGAAATTTTCAGTAAATACTAGAACCAACAAATTTATTATTCTGATTTCATTATAGACATGGTACATCACGTTGGTTCAGGTAATGTGCACTTTTGTGTTTAGGATTATACTTAAGTAAAGTACATTCGAGCTACATGTTGTACTCCAGTAAACATACCATTATGATCAGACAAACACATTAATTTTCACTTAGGAAATGCATATAGTTTCCAAATCACTAAGAATTGTAATTTATCATGAAAACTTGTCAAGCTAGTGCAGTACCATTTCAATGAGTTAATCTTTAAAAAAAAAAAAAATAAATAAATAAACCCCCCCAAAAAAGCTTAAAAATTACAGGTTTGTGTTACATTGTCTGACCTGCAGTTGCGGGCTAGGACCATGCAGTAGCAAATTCTGATGTTATTGTTTCCTTTTGTATATACTTCTTAACAAAATATTTTTTGCTTTAACTGAGAAAATTATACATCTCGTGTATGATCTAAAAAATGAACTAAAAAGTGGTGTTCTAAATAGCCCAAATAATTTGTAGTCAATGAGTGGTCCTATAGGCAGTTACTGGCTCCTGACCAGTACTGGTTCCTTTCTAAACAAAGACATAGTAATCAAGCAAATTCCAAACCATTCTTACCCTGCAGTATTCCAGCCCCAGTATTGGCCCTTATATTGGCATGTAAGGGGTTTTTGCTGTCCGATGAAACTGGAGTACCCAGAGAAAAAAAACATGTTCGAATTGGTGACCACGATACCATATCATAAGTGATTGGACAGGCACCTTGTGCTATAATAGTGCCTCTTACAATTTATGTTGTATTTTATTGTTGTTTATCATATCACTCAAGAATCTTTCCCTTATGTTGTTGATACGTCAACGTGTGCCAGTGAAGGGTAAACAATTTTGCCCATGCACAGCACTTATGGCTGTATGGCACTAGGGAGAGTTCTTTAATCTGCCAACACCTCTTGTTACATGGGACCCTGGTTTTCACTGTCTCATAAAAACAACCAGGAACAGCCAATCACAGCATGACTAGGATTTGAACCCTTGACCTCTTAGTCAGAAGTCAGACATGCTAACTACCAAGCCAGGGAGGCCACATTGTTTTGTGGTTTAGAGATTATACAGGAATATCCAAGGCACACCCTAAATGTTTTCCATTATTTTGTAGATTAAGTATGGTTGAGGGGCCATATAGGGCACCTGGTCTTACTATTTTTCATTATTTTGCAGATTAAGTATGGTTGAGGGGCCAGATAGGGCACTTGGTCTGACTATTTTTCATTAATTTGTAGATTGGAGTGGCCAGATAGGGCACCTGGTCTTACTATATTTTTCATTATTTTGTAGATTAAGTATGGTCGAGGGACCAGAAGATGCAGAAGAAGTGAAGGGCATTGATCATCCTGCTCATATATCTGAAAAGAGGGTCAACAGTGTGACGGTCATCAAACTGGACTTGAGGGACCCTCTTATCACAAAGACAGGTACATATAATTCATTTGTTTGTTGTTGTTCTATGACTTTCAACATTATTTCAGTCATACCTGTGAGGTAATCAGTTGATTTCCATCCCACAAATTTTGACCTATGCTAGGTCATTCATCCTTTAATGGGAGGGATCTTGAGGGATCTTTAACATGGCAATGTTTGACAAAACCAAAGACCTCCCTCTGATCTTTAGTATTTAAACCAAAAGGAAGACATTTCTGAAGGAACGAACTTGACCAGTTAAACAATTAAACATGAACTAGCTTGACTATAGTTTGTTCAAGTCACAGACTATCAAATTTATTTTAGAAAACAGTCTTACTACATAATGGTAGGTATTAAGTTTGACAAATTACATTGGGAGTAAATATAAACCCTAAATCATTGGTGTATATATGTTCATGTAATCGTAGTAATTCAGGCTATTTATGCCACTGATGTGAAGTGAATGTCAATGATTGAAAACAACATGGCTGTACCATTCCTTCAGATTGTGAGGTCTTAGGTAAGATCCAGTCTGGGCAGAGGTGACTTGCTTTTTCTGTTCTTTGATAAGGAAGGAAAAACAGTTAAAAACTGAGGTCCCATGTCAAAGAAAGTGTTGGCTTTTTAAAGAATACTCAACAATCAATGACCCTAAGTGGCAAGCATTGGCCAACTTTATAGCTCTTCACTTCCATTCAGAGACATGTCCACATAAGTGAAAGATTCTTGAGTAGAACATCAAATGAAAATACAGCAACAACAACATTGTTGGTGAGTGACAATTGACCTATTGTCAAATGCCCGACACATGCAGTACCTTTTGGCAAACTTTTCTATTATGACATTGCAACGAAATGGCCGTTAAACATTTGTTTGATTATGATGTTACAATTGATTGACGTCAAAAAGCACACCTTTGAGCCATGTGTCAGACGTCAGTTACATGAATGTTTGGAGATTAGTTTTTTGATTCAAAATAATTTCTTAACATTAAATGAATATCTAATCTGCTTTATTTCAGCAATGGCTGTTGCCCTTGGAAACTTGTACCATGATGAACTTGATATTGAGCTTGAGGAGGTCGCTAATGTCCTTGCTGCAGCCTCTGCCTTGGGATTCAAGTCTCTCATGGATGCGTAAGATACTATTTTCTAATCCTGAAAATTTAGTAAAGTTTTTTGTGGGAAAATGGAACAGTATGCATAAAGTATAAGACTTAATTCATTAGTGACACTTGCAAGAGTTGTCTATCTTTCCTTGTAAATAAAGAGAAAATAGAATTATCTACATGAAGTAAGATCTAATGCATATGTGACAGCTTGCCAGGGTTATCTTTCTTTCCATACAAATGAAGACTTATGGAAAAAATGACAAAGGAAGATTCAAAGTATGTAATAGCAGCTATACAGTAGAACACGTCTTAAAAAAAACCTGCAACCCTAGCCATGTGGTCTTTGAAAACAGTTGGCTTTTCAGGACTGGTTTTATTTTCGGCTTATTAGATCAATCGATTTTGGGGCCAAATGGTGCAGTGACTAGGGCATTACCCTTCTGATCATGAGATCAACGTTCTAGCCTGTACTGCGCTACTGTTCGGTGTCCCTTGTCCTTCGAATGAAAAAGTGAAATTCGATGAACCATATCACGGTAGGTGTCAGGATGTTAAAGAGCCCTCATTACGACATTAGTGACATCTCCACATAGGTGAAAGATTCTTAAGTGGGACGTTAAACGATCCAACCAACCAGCTAAGCAAGATCAGTTGACTCTTGAAACATGTGACCTCTCAAGTAAAGTTTCACTGTCTGAAAAGAACGTGTATTGGCAGAAATATATTTCTTTTGAGTTGAAGATACTTGATTTTATCAATTGATAAAAAAAAAAATAGAGCCCCTGTCAAAGGGTAAAAGGCACACAATCAGGACCCTAAAATGTAGTATTATCACCTGCCATCACCCTGTTTCAGGAGCCACCATGGCCTAGTTGTTAGGGTGTTAGATTGTACGGTCCGGGGTTCGAGCCCAAGCTTCTGTAGGTGTCGTCATGTTAAAGAACCCTACATGTACCTGCTTTATGGCCATGAGTGCTGACCATTGGTAAAATTTGTCACCCTTTACTTGCACACGGCTATGTCTCAATATAAGTGAAAGATTCTTAAGTGAGATGTTAAGCAACACTTCAACCAACCGACCAACCTTCACAGTTTTCAAAAATTGAATTGAGTATCACTTGGGGAAAGTAATATACGTTGACGATCTAGTGGAAATTAAAGCTTTTGATATTCATAGAGTCATCATAGCAGTACCATGCTGCTGGTTTGCCGGTTTTCTGTCCTTCAAATGAGGCAGTAAAAAACCAAGGTCTCATGTCACGGTATGCTTTGGCATTTTTAAGAACCCTCACTGCCCAATGGCCAGCATAAGTGCTGACCTTAGGCCAAATTTGCTGTACTTTGCGACCATTGTTACAGTCGAATCTTGAAAACTCGAACGTCGATCTCTCAAAGTTTTCGATTTCTCGAAGTAAAACGCGGTCCCGATTTTTTTCCTAAATAAATTAAGCAAATTTAGTCTCGATCTTTCGAACGGCGACGGCGAAAGTTTCGATTTCTCTTGAATAAATTTTCACAATCCAAATCTTAAAACACCTGTGAAATATCATCTCAATCTTTTGAAATGCGAATTTTTGGCAGACATTGTAGTGTCACAAGTGTTTGTTTAGTAATTAAAGGTGACGACATTGGTAAAATATTACAGAATATATTACAGTGATGTGAACATTGTCCAGGAAAGGGAGTGAAATAGAGGGTTTTGGGCGGCGGATGAGCGTTAAGCAGGAAGTAATTGTATTTTTGAAAACTCGAAGTCTCGAAAACTCGAAGTTTATCAGCGGCCCCGAGCACTTAGAGTTTTCGAGATTCAACTGTAAACGTAAATGAAAGATCCTTGAGCTGGATGTTAAACAACAACACAATCAACCAACAGAAAGAAAAAATTATAAACATATGTATCCCTTCTAATCTGGTTTTTTTACTCTTCTTTTCTTTTTCTTTTATGGATTTCTCCAATTGAACTCCTCTCTTATTTCACCCTCGTGAACTTACATCAGTATTAGCTGCCCTGCTGATCTTGACCCTGTCATAGCAATTAATTTTTATTCAGCTTTTTAGACAATTTCATCAAGCTCAGATTGCTCTTGTAACTTAAATTGGATTATCTGGCTATTGAGCTGGGAACTGAATATTTGAATATTGACAGTGCATTAAGTATACAGAGAAATTGATCTTTGGTAAAGCTCGGATTTGATAATGATTATTTCCTGTTATACAAACGGGCTAGTAGGGGTTAAAAATGACTCAAATCACATGCATCTTTTAACTGCATATGTGGAATGAGACATAATACATTCTAATCTGCCTCAGTGTCCCACTGAATTAAAGGACTACCTGTCTTATGTGAATGAACACTCTTACAGGCAAAACAACATACAGTTAAACCTGTTTTAAGAGACCATCTATGGGAAGGAGCAACAAGGGTCACAATGACTGGTGGTCTCTTAATTCAGGTTAATTACTGTATACAGGGTTATTTTATTCCTGTCTTATTTTCGCCCTAATGCACTTGTGAACAGTTTCGTTCCGTTTTAAATTCGCCCAGTCTCGTCATAATTATTTTCAATGAGTTAACCATTTTGGATTTGCCCAGTTTTAAATTTGCCCATTAACGATGAGGGCGAAAGGGGCGAAAATAAAATGGGGGCGAAAATTTCCCTGTATACAGGATACTGACACCACATGATTAGAGCAGGACTTCCTTATCCTTCTTGAGCACTTGAACTCACCCCATAATGATTATGGCTGAGAACTTTTGCATTTTTAAACGATTAATCTAAACTTTTGGTTTTTGCAAAGAGAAATAATTTTGATTTTTTTAGTCCCATCAAAATATGACTGATAGAGATTGGGATGTGCTCAGAACTTATATGTAATGGGTCAATCAAAGCATTTTGCCTGTATATACAAGTACATGTACATGTATAGAAATATTGATGCGTTTCAAATAATTTAGGGTATTTAGCTAGGGATCTTTGATTCACTGGCCATGTGAAAACCAATGATATTGATGTAGAACCAAGGTTTGTACCCATCTCAACTAAGGGACAAGAAAATGCTTATTCCACTTCCTGTACTCACCCCCCCCCCCTCCCTCCCCCTTCCAGTTTCTGGGAATTTATGTCTACAGCAGATTTAGCCACATTTAGCTAAGTTTTTAAGTGTATATACAATGTATGTATTTAGTGGGGCCTCCGTGGCTGAGTGGTTAGCATGTTCGACTGCAAATTGGAAGATCCGGGTTCAAGCCGCGTCAGCGCCACTCCGCAGTTGGCCATCCCTGTCCTTCGGATGAGACAGTAAAAACCGAGGCCCCGTGTCACAGTAGGTGTTGGCACGTTAAAGAACCCTCCCTGCTCCACGGCCAGCAGTGCCGAGCATAGGCAAAATTTGTAGCCC
>JACSZP010058205.1:0-14965 GCA_016161895.1 Pinna nobilis | reverse complement strand
TCATGTTGAATTCATCACAAAGTTGTGTTCTAGGCTTGTACATCGCTATTACCCCCGCTTCGCGTCGGGCAATAGTCACGACCTCGGGTGCCAACAAAATTGCTGTTGCCCTCGGACCCAGTCAACAATTGTATACTGTCTCATCCAAAGGACACTTCTGCCAAGTAGATTCAAACCCAGAATCAGAGAGTAAAAATACTAATCACATAGCTACATCAACTCTCCTTATTATTTAAATCTAAAAGACAAGGAATAGGAGATTATTATCGATTCAACATTTCATAAGTTGACAGAGAATTTTTAACAAGTTGCTTGACACAAACATCCATAAAAACAAATCAAAGCTGACTTTCACTGTATAAGACTTCTTTATAACAACTATATATAGATGACATACCAGTTCATTGTACTCAAGCACTTGTTTCCTGATTGCTGAGGTGTCTGTCCATGTGATGAAATCTTCCATATTCCTAAAATTTACAAGAAAATTGAAATCAATCAGGCGCAGGTTAAAGGTTGTTGTTGTTATGTTTTCATCCCACCCAAGAATCTTTCACACTTATGGAGATGAGCCGGTGAAGGACAACATATTTTGCCTATGCTCAGCACTTATGGCCATTGAGCAGGGAAGTTTCTTTAACATGCTGACACCTACTGTGACATGGGACCCCGGTTTTTAATTTCTCATCCAAACGACAGGAACAGCCAACCGCAGCATGGCTCAGGCTAGAACCCCAGACCTCTGGATCAGAGAATGAACATGCTAACCACTAGGCCCAGTGGCTCAACTAGCTCTTAAAGTGAACCAGTTCCGGAAATCGTTTAGGGCATTTAAGGCTAAATGCAACATTCCAAAAAACAAAGATATTTTTAAGTGCAGATTCACTTTTAACAAAATTTGCAGTAACTAATATTTTCCAGCAAATTCATGATCATTGCTTTCCCCAGGAATAGTACATATACCAAATCAGTGAAGAGGAGACTCCATGCTTGTTAAGGCTCCATTTTGAAAATGTTACTACAAAGGATGCTGGCATTATAGAACCAATGACATTTTCCTCAAAAGATAAATATAGTTGAACCTTCGGGTACAGCAGTGCTCACAGCATAGAATTTCAATATGTTCTGTGTCAAGGTTGGAAGATAGGTTGTATTGATGTTTAACGTCCCATACAAGAATCTTTCAATTACATGGAGACTTCCGCATAAGCTGGTGAAGGGCAAAAAATTTGACCTATGCTAGGCACTTACGATCATTGAGCAGAGAGGATTTTTTAACATGACGTTCAAACCCATGACCTCATGATCAGAAGCCAAATACACTATAATCACTGAGCCTCAGCGACCCCCAAGATTAGAAAAACTTAGTTTTATGATTCTAAAGGAGTAATAATAATTTCTTAAAAGTGTCGCATTTAACCTCAGCCATCAAAATACACAATAGTGCCTTACCTGGTCACAAGATATGCCGGGTCTGTAACCACTTCTGGTCCCACTCTTACATCTGGTCAGTGTTAAGTCAGTACCATATTTATATTAGCAGCATTTTTAATCAAAAGTTTATCATAAATCCTGTTAGAATAAAACTGAACCAGCAATGGATTCCATATAGCTCTTGATATAACAAGTACAAATATATCACAGTGGAACCATGAATTGAGAGACCACCCCTACAGCCAAAGTAATGTGGTCTACAGACACAGTAGAACCTGTCTTGTGAGACCACCCCTACAGCCACAGTAATGTGGTCTACACAGTAGAACCTGTCTTGTGAGACCACCCCTGAAGCCACAGTAATGTGGTCTACACAGTAGAACCTGTCTTGTGAGACCACCCCTACAGCCACAGTAATGTGGTCTACACAGTAGAACCTGTCTTGTGAGACCACCCCTACAGCCACAGTAATGTGGTCTTTCAAAACAGGTGGTCTGACTTGACAGTTTTTACTAATATGTATAACAATAAGATGTTTTGGTATAAGTGGGCTCTCGATAGTAATAGGTGGTAATAGTTTGTATAAATCAACAATCAGCAGCCATAATTATTGAAAAAAGATGTTGAGTATAATACTCAAGATTTGAGTGGATGCTCAAATGTTTTATTTACCCGATTAATTAAACACGAAGGGGAAACACAAATTGTTACTGATATTTGAATAGTATGAGGTAAATACACATGATGAAATGCATTAACTGTTAATTTACTTGTATTTGGTTCAAAAATTGAGGAAAAACAGTTAAACTGAGTTTGACTTTGAGTTCTCTGGTGATTTCAAGCCCTTAAAGTTGATATGTATGGCTCATTTAAACTCTAGGTCTACATGTGGATCATTTAAGTCAAAATGTCCAGTATAAAGGATACGTCCCTGCTCAATGAATGTGGTGGCTGTCTTCAAGTTCTCCGACATGTGGTTACGCACCATCACCACTGGCAAGCGCCGCCTGTCGGATAAATGGAATAATCAAGATGTTATATCTACAAATGTACAAAATGTATCTTTGCAGAGTTACACATATACAGCGGAATTTGTATAAACCGGCCTTTGTTGAATCCGGATTCTTGTCCCTACCGGCGAAATAATTTGGTCCCGGCATTTTCTTTCTTATTCATTAGTANNCGGACGTGTTTTGAGATTGTTTGCGTTACAATTAATGCATTAATCACCCGTCCATTCCGGATCAATTACCTCGAGTAGTCGCAGTGAGAAAACAAAGGCCTGTATAATCACTTGTTCACACCTTTCTGAGGCATGTAGACCTACTGTTTGACTTAATCAATCGAGTGCACGGGGTAGCAAACGAGGTATTTACCTGAGGACATTGACGATATCAGTATCCGGGTCATTTAACATGCATACGGTGTAAACATTCGGGTACATGTACTCGTATGTTACGTCCGAGTACGCAGTTTATGGATGTGCGGCCTGTGACATTTATAAGTGTTAATAAAAAGATAATTTTGTTGATATTTTCTCATAGATTTCTTATAGATGGTTTATGATTAAGTCTTATCGAAAAAAAAGTACCGGATCTTTCAAGTTTAACTGATATTCAACGTTTTACCAGCGAAAGAATTTAGAAATTTACTGAAAATATTATGTTTTGTATAATCCGGATTCTGTCTAAACCGGACAAATTTTCCGGTCCCATTGATGATCGGTTTAGACAGTCTACTGTATCATTTTAATATCTTAGGATGAGAAAAAAAACACACCAAAAAAAAAACCAGTGATCATTTGTCAAGTATTGGTTTTGCACATACTTAAAAACTATAAACTGAACATGGAGGGACAAGCTTTTTACAGCATCAAGCTGCTGCAAGCCTCACAAACTTTTACCTTGGTTCTTCAACTCATCACTCCTAAAGACACATTTGGCTTTGCCTAAATCATTAATTGAAAGAAGAGTCCATTTGACTTCAGGGGTTAAAGAGTTTAAAATGTCCCACTTATGAATAATTCACTTATATGGAGACATCACCAAATGCCAGTGAAGGGCTACACATTTTGTCTGGTGCTTTGTACTTATGGCCACTCTGCTTATCCAACTATAGCCTAGAAACAGTGAAATGTAACTACGGTAAATCCTGCTTTAGTGAACACCTGTATATAAAGACAACTTGGTCACAAAGATCCTTTTTCCACTGTCCCCAACAGAACCATTTGTGTACAAACTAATATCTACATATATCATGCATGGATCCAGGATTTTTTTTCAGGGGGTCCAACTTTTGGTAGGGAAAAACCCAACCGTTATAATGAGAATCTAAGTATAACTGACTTATAGGTGGTTATTTTGCCAACTCCAGGAGTGTCCAGACCCCCTTCACCCTCCTATAGATCCATGCCTGTATATATAAATACCACCCTCCTATAAAGACTGGTTTTCTTGTGTCCAACATTAGATAATTATATACAAATTCATTTTTACAGGGAGAGTCCAACTTGTAAAAAGAAAAATCTTGCCCTGTTAATATGAGAATCTTAGCATAATTGACCAATATTGGTAAATGTATATATTTTGCAAATTCCAAGGGAGTCCAGACCCCCTCGGCCCTCCCCTCTAGATCCAGGCATGAAATTTAATAGTATGCATAGTGTACAAATACAGGTATGAATAATTAACACATCGCACTAACAACTGGAGCTTTACTGAGGAAGTGTGAATAGATAAATCTGAAGGAGTTGTTTCCCTTTGTACATGAAGTCTGTATACCAACCTACAAAACGATGTGGCACTAACGTCATCAGCCAGTGCTAGACTTCTCTTGGTCGGCACAAGTCCCATGGAGTGTCTACAAAGGAAAAAACGAAAATGAATAATCTGTGAAATATAATTAGCTTTTATGCCCCCTAACAAACAGCTGGGGGATTGTTCATTTACTCCATATGTCTACTTATCCAAATGGCTTTTCTTTCTCCTACTGACAGTTGGTTAGTATTGTTGTTTAACGTCCGAATCAAGAATCTTTCACTTATATGGAGAAGTTACTGAATGACAACTCAGGCATGCCGTGCTTGCCACCTCTAGGATCTCGCCACTCTTTAACGTGCTAACACCCACTCTGACTAGGATAACTTAAGACAATTTCCAGATAAAGTTGATTAGTTTTTACTTTTAGATATTATCTTTTATTAGAGAATTTTTCTAAATCCAAGTTGGGAATGCCTGAATTTTTTTTTCCCTAGGAGAAAAGTATTCATTACTTTTACATGAACATGAGGGGGTGAGGATGGGGGTGGGTCTGACCCCCCCCCCCCCCCCCCCCCCCCCCCCACTTTAATTGGCAAACCATATACAAACAGTGGTCACTGAAGCTTATATGCTTATATTAGCAGGGTTGGATGTTTTTCTTGCTACAAGTTCGACCTCTCCCACCCCTCTCTTTCCCTTGAAAAAAATCCTGGATCCGCACATGTGTTAGAAAGAAACATATTACATTTGTAACATATTCCTATATAAAATGATACTTCGTTTCAGATTAAGAACATAATTTTACACACATCCAATTCACTACTTTCTACATTTCAGAGTCTCACAGTAAAAATGTTCTAAGTTACCATGGCCTGTATCATTTTTATCTGAATTCCAAAATCTTACACACGACAGTCTTTTTATTTTATCTTTTCGTTTATAGGTCAAATACATGCAGGCATTTGAAGTGCGAATGTTTTATGTAATTACAGTTGGCACACTGACTGTATGTAAACTCAAAAGCTACGGTTTTTGTTATCAAACACATGTAAGAGAACAATCCCTAAAAACTGTCCAAAACAGCCGAATCATAAAAATTACATAAGCTGAAGCAGAAAACAACATGTCTGGGTTATATGTAATTGAAGTTCTTTTTCTATATTTTAGATGTATAAGAAAATTCAAAAGAAATATTAAACCTGAAATGCTGTGTTGAGTTTTAGATCAAGTTAGTTGTATTGTTGTTTAATCTCCCTCTCAAGATTTTTTTTACTCACATGGAGACATCACCGTGTGCCGGTGAGGGGCTACAAATTTTGCCTATGCNNGAACAGGGAGGGTTCTTTAACGTGTCAACACCTACTGTGACACAGGACCTCTGTCTTTACTGTCTCATCTGAAAGACGGGGACAGCCAACTGTGATGTGGCATGGGCTCGATTTCCAGACTTGTTGATTCACTAACCACTGGGCCACAACAGAACCTTAGATCAAGTACAGGTACCTACTTTTGTATATTTATGGTGAAAATCTGTGTGTGTATGAGAGAGAGAGAGAAGGGGAAAGAAATTTGTATTCAAATACAATTAAATGCCTAATGAATAAAGAAGAAAAGTCCAAAACAAAAAGAAAGAAAGAACTTGACAGTAAGATTGTCGTCGGCACGTGCCATATTTTACTTCCCGGCATCTGACATGTTTGATGATTGACCACAGCAAACATTTATGTTACATTTCTTTTTCTTTTAGGGAAAGTATAGATTATATACATGACAAAGATAAACTAATCTTTATCCAGTAATCTTGCATGACCTTTGACCTCTTACAAAATGACCCAATATGTGAAAGTGATCTCCTTGGGAAAACGACTCTGAAGAGAGGGCACATGCGAGCTCAGCATGCCATCTTGAAAAGCATTTATTGAAACCGTAAACACGAAGCATTTGAAAACCATACAGTCATAATCAGAGTCATTTGTATGTTTACAAAACTGATTGCAATCTTCGTTAATACTGCTTCTAAGAAGTTACAGCACAAGTCAAGTTAAATTAGATGCTTGACATAAATGATTTGGAATTAACAATTTACTATTTCTTTATCCAAAGATATTGCAACACCCGTGTCAAACACAATTTGTGTCGTAAAACTTTTTCCATATGCTACATAAGATATAAATCACCCCATCTTATTATTCCAAAGTGACAGAAATGTTATTTTCATATACAGACCAGAGACGTTGTAGTACACAAATTATATTCTCTGATGTTATCAGAGTATTTATGACGGCTGTTAGCGGTTTAACATATGGCATATAATGTACTCCGCCCCAACTCCCATCCCACACCCTGATTGCATTTCGGTGTCCATCTGAGAAATGTGACAAATCCCTTTTTTAATAACTAACGACTCTTATTTGTTTTACACAGGGTCACAGAAATTACGGGAATGTCACTTAGTGGAGAAAAATTAAATGCCTGGGATTTTCACTGACCATATCCTACTTTCCATTCACCAATAGCACTTAATTTTCAGCCAACACCCCCATATAGCTGTACAATCCACCCATAACAAACATCAGATCTTAATCAACATAGATTATATATCTATCATCTTACTTCATACTGCTGGAAGACCACCAATGCCACAGAAAATATGAAAACCTTCCTGGAGTTTCATTTCTCTTACTTTTTCCACACTTTTTTGAAATTCAATTTTATCCCTTAAAATTTGCTGACTTTCAGAAGAAATGTTTTCCCTAACTTTTCAAGTAAGGTAACAACCTTAACCCTTTCAACCCCAAGTATCATAATGGTATGCTCTGTTCTATTGTGTTTGACCAGCCCATTTCGGTCTCTGGTGTTGAAAGGGTTAACATTGAATCCTCTGTGAACAGAGTCCCCTGTAATATTATCAGTACAGACATAATGTTAGATTTTGAGAGTTTCAGTGATTCATTTGAATAAGAAACTTCATTCCAAAGTATGACCAGTAAAAAATTCAAAGGAACTATAGCTGTAGGTCAAAATCATAAGGTCAAGGTCGAGGTCAAAAGGTAAAAAGTTATGGTACCCACAGAAAGGTCTTGTCACAAGAAATGCATGCAAAATATGAGTCTTATCACTTACCAATCAGAAGTTATGGGCAAGTTAAAGTTTTTCATAAGCAGGTCAAGGTCACAAGGTAAAAGGTTATGGTACCAACAGGAATGCTTTGTCACAAGGAATTCACATATGAAATATGAAAGCCCTATCACTTACCATTCAGAAGTTACATGTAAGACCTCACCAAATGTTAAAGTTTTTGTGGACAAACAGACGCATGGACCAATAAAATGGTATTTATGTGACTGGCATATCATGTGACGCTTATACAATAAATGATGTGACCATCTAATCCTGTTACTATCACATAAATCTGAAAGGTCACATAATTATGAAATAGACACAACATTAGCCAGATAACCAACATTTCGTGAGTACGGACAGGCCAAAAACTATGGTATATGCCCCCAAATCTTTGTTTCTGGGGGCATAAAAAAAAGCTTCAAATAATATGAATATGGGCATTAACCCTTTCAACACCAGAGACTGAAATAAACTATTCCAGTCAATAGAAAAGAGCATGCCATTCTGATTCTTGGGGTTGAAAGGGTTAAGGATAAAGCCAATGCCAACAAATGGGCTCCCTCTCATTTCATGATGTAAATCCCCCCAAAAAGTACTACATGTACATCATCTCTCAAGAAGAGCAACAAGTTCGAAGCGACCCCAGAATGATAAAATAAAACACATGACAAATGGTCAGCCATGTTACAAGCTGAAGTGTCGAGATAACTTCTAATTTGTTTTGATAAATATGTCTAAGGATAAATCTACCGTTAAAAGACAGCGATCAGACGCTGAATATAAAATAATCCAGATCGACACTTGAAAGCTACGATATGACGAGGGGCATTAATCATAAATACTTCTAATGATGCACATTGCATACATGATTCGCAATAGTAGAGCATGCCAACCCATTGCTTTTATCATTACGCTTATTTTTTGTTTGTGTGTGGTGAAGATTCTTCTAATTAGCTCGTCTAGCCGCCTTTTTCTACATCTGCCAGGAATTATTACACACTTCTCAGCTCGAGCGTGATTGTAGTTCTGACCCCACGCATACTCCTTACATACTTACCAATGATACACATAATCGTAAGGTGTCATGTAAACAAACAACTACTGTTTATTTTGCTTTTGTTGCTTGTTTTAAGCCAAATTCAACATTATATCACAAATGTCATGCATTGTATAGTTGTTTTAACATCCCACTCTAGGATATTTCATTGAGACATCGCCATGTGCCAGTGAAGGGCAACAAATTTTGCCTATACTCTGTACTCATGTCCGTAGAGCAGGGAGGTTTCTTTTATGTGTCGGCACCTACTGTGAGATGGGACCCTGTTTTTAACTGTCACTTCTGAAAGACAGGGACAGTCAAACACAGCGTGGCTTGGGCTTGAACCCAAGGCCTCACAATCGGAAGTCGAGCACACTAACCACTAGGCCATGGTAGCCCCTATAAAAAAAAATTCAAGGGGGAATTTTTACAACAGGGGTTTTAGGATCTTTAAACCACTCCAAAGACTCCCTTCTGTTCAGTGAGGGAACCCATAAAAGAAATTCTTGAAATGAAACCTTGACATTTATGCCCCAACATTAACATAGCAGCTGGGGAATCCATATTCAATGATTCAGTTATACAGGAACACTCCGAATTAAAATCCACATCTACATTTGTACCTGCATAAGCAGGACAGGGATTACCGTATCTCAGTGGTTAGAATTTTCGCCTTCTGATTGTGAGGTCTTGTGTTCAAATCAGCACTGAACAGATGGCTTTCACTCTCTTTAGGATAAGACAGTCAAAACCGAGGTCCCATGTCACAGTAAATGTCAACACCTTATAAACCCTCCCTACTCAATGGTACAAGAGCAGAGCAAAAGGCAAAATTTGTCCCCCTTCACCAGCATATGATGACGTCGCCATAAGTGAGAGATTCTTGAGTGGGACGGGACATTAAACAATATAAACAACCAACCAACTTCATCTCCACACTGATATGTGTATGTACTGATATGTACAAATGTACTATGAAAAGAAAATATAGAGTACCTGTAGTATTGACCATTTACAGACAATTTTATTTTAGAAACGTCCGCCATTTTGGAAGGAGGATAATTAGGAAGATCAACCTTTAATTTTGGAGTAGACCACCCAAAGACAGATCACAGCATGTAAGATGAAAATCAGCACAATGATTCCTCACAAGGAGGGTTTAAAAACATTTAAAATCACATCAAAAGCTACTTAATAGCTAATTTGCATAATTAGTCATCAATATATTGTATAACATGACAGTTACATGTAATATCTAAAATTCATAAAATAGCCATAGAGAGCATGAGGTATTTAATTTTACATTTCTAAACATGCATATTTTCATTTTTGAGTGTTCTGACTTTATTCAATATCCCCCCTCCCCTTCAATGATGTCATGGATTCGTAAAAAAAAAAGTTGTGCTGGTCATTCAAAGAGCTATATCAGGTCTGTACCATTGATGGCCATGTTGAGTTGTGGACATGGATGATGGAATCAATTCTGAAATTAGACCACCCAACATACCCAAGTTTGATTCAGATCAGTGTTAGAGTCTAATGACAATAAGATCTTTAAATGGCGTGTATTTGTAAGCCATGATAACTGGACTTTAAACTCACAAAAAAGCATAACATATACATGTACATGTCTATATGCACGTACAGTGGAGCCTCATTATTCCGGACACCTTGGTCCCCCAGCAATTCGTCCGGATAAGTGAAGTGTCCGGATTACTGAATCGCATCTATCATTATGACCAATACTATTGAAATTTTGTACCCAGGAATTTTCGTCCGGAACTTGAAGCATCCGGATTATTGGCGTCCGGATTAATGAGGCTCGACTGTAGTCTGATACATATTCCATGTTTTCATGTACAGTCGAGTCTCAAAATACCGACACCAAATGTTGCTGATTACCCGGACAATAACCTTGAAGACAAATGTCGCCAGAAGATAGAATTTTTTACAAAATGTACTGTTGTCATTGGTTGGTTGTATTGTTGTTTAACGTCATACTAAAAAATCTTTCACTTACATAAAGACGTCACCAAATGCCAGTGAAGGGCAATGAATATGCCTATGCTCAGCACTTATGGCCAATGAGCATTGAGGGTTCTTTCTTTAACGTGTCCACATCCACTGTGACAGAGGACCTTGGTTTTTACTTTCTCATCTGAAGGATGGTATGGTATTGTTGTTTAACGTCCCACTCAAGAATATTTCACTCATACAGAGACATCACCATGTGCCGGTGAAGGGCTACAAATTTTGTCTATGCTCGGCACTGCTNNGACAGGGACGGCCAACCGCGGAGTGGCGCTACGTGGCTCAAACCCGGATCTTTCGATTCCAAGTCAAATATGCCAACCACTCGGCCACGGAGGCCCTCATCCGAAGGACAGGGAAAGCCAACTGCCAAGGAAATGTCACAATATACTGGTGAAGTGTGACACATTTTGTAGATGGCATAATGCTTGCCAACATCTACACTGACACGGGACCTTGGCTTTCTCATCCAAAGGACAGAAAAGTAAATCAGAGCTGACGCCAATTCAAACCCACAATCTCATGACCAGGAGGTGAATTTGAATTCTACTGGTAGTTATAGGTGATGATAATGAACTTAATGTCAAAAGTGGATATCCAGGGTCTCATGCAATCTGACCAAGTTCTATAAAATATCTCTTAAGGCTGCTCACAATGCGATTTTTTAGATTTCTTTTTTTTTTTCAAAAACATTGTGGATAGTTAGTTTACAGTGAAACTTGAAGTTTAAACAAAAAATCTTGAAATATATACACAAATATGGTAATCTTGCTTATACCTATTAATAAACCTGAATGACACACCCACATCATCTTAGTCCTTTGGATCAGAAAACCAAGGTCCCAAGTCACGGTAGGTTTTAGCACGTTAAAGAACTCCTCGATGGCAGTAAGTGTCTTGAGCATGGGCAAAATATGTCACACATCTTCTGTATACTGTGACACTTCTTTACAAGTGAAAGATTCTTGAGTTGGACGTTAAACAATAATTAAACAGCAAATATAATAACAATTGTGTCTTGACTTTCAACAAGTGGCTTTAACCCATTCACCCCTGAATACACATTTGGGCTTGCCTAAATCATTGATATAAGGAAGAGTCCATTAGATTTCAGGGGTGAAAGGGTTAAGAGGCTAGATGAAACAAATAATGCATCCAGTATTACTTAACATTTTTTCGAATTCCGTAACTCTTTCTCCCTTTTTTTTTCTTTTTTAAAAATATTAATTAACGACAAGATCTCACTGTATTAAGAAGCTTTTCAACACTATTTCACATTGTAAGGTGACCCTATTGATAACATATTTCTATCTCAAAAATAAACAAAATAAAAAACCGGAGATTGGCACGGAATCAACTACAGAAGACAACTTAACAATCATCTCTCTGTTACATACATAATTACGCTGATCCTATCGCGAGGCATCGCGTATGAACGTGGAGTTCAGGTGTTGAAATGCATCAGCGAGAATGCAACAGAACGAGGGCTCTATAACAAAAATAAACCACTAAATATACTAAAGAAGCACTTTAACAGAAATTGGTCTAATTGATAAAGGATCTTTAAAAGGTGCCATCGTTAAAATCTAAATGTGTGTACAAAGATAAAAATCTTGTCTTGTAACTTTGATGAAAGAGCTTACTTGACGTAAATAAATAAAATTAAATCAAGAAACAACAAAAAAAGGCTAAACTTCAATTGCTCGTGAAATAAAATAAAACTGGCTAACGACTTGGAGACTCCCTGAGCTCATGAGCAAATGATAATGTACCGTGCACGTAATGATAACAACACTCACTTGAGGAAAAAAAAAAGGACGTCTCTTAAAAATAAGATTTAAGGAAAAAGATGTATGCCTCTTGAAATAAGAATTAAGGAAAATAAATTATTTGAAACTTAACAGAAAACGGTTTAGAGCCATGACCCAGATGTGAATGTTTGACACGGTTATTGTACATGTATATATGTATTTCATTTCATGTTCAACAATTTTTTAATCATACCATTCCAGCATCAAACTCAGGAAGAATTAAAAAAAACTTTGATCTATGCTAAGGACTTCATCCTGTGCAGTGAGGGATCTCTGGAAAGTGGGCTGCTGTGGTCAAGTGGTTGGCCTGTTCACCTTCTGATCACGAGATCTGGTTGTTGTTGTTTAATAAAGTCCCTCTCAAGAATATTTCACTCATATGGAGATGTCCTGTTGAAGGGCGACAAATTTTGCCGGTGCTTGGCACTTATTGCCGCAGAGCAGGGAGGTTTCTTTAACGTGCCAACACCTACTGTGACACGGGACCTTGGTTTTTAATGTCTCCTCTGAAAGGCAGGGAAGACCAATCGCAGTGTGGCGCTGCATGGATTCAAACCCCTGACCCTTTGATTCAAAGTCAAACACGCTAAAGTAATCACTCGGCCATGGCTACCGCACCTAGTGGTTAGCATGTTTGACTTCTGATCATGAGATCTGCGGTTGGCTGTCTCTGTATTTCGGACAGGCCACTGATATTAGCAAAAGAACATGTAAAGAAGAAAGAGGATGATCCGATCTTATTTCTTCATGTCATTTCTTTAATTTTTGTATGAATTCCTAAGTTTTTGGAGGTTTGACTGTAGCAGGGATTTGGTCAGCTTATTTATTATGCTGCCTTTACCCATAAGAGTAAAATAAAATTGACTGTGGGAAAAGTAAAAAAGAGCACTAAAGGAACATATATAAAAAAGAAAACTGAGAAAAATTTTTGAATTCTGTGAGCTTATGGTATAATATCTGGACCTTTGTCATTGACCTGAATTTTTTTTCTCGAATTGATAAAACTAAAAAGGAAAAAATATGGAGAAGGAAAAAGAATTGAATTTTTTATAAATGTTCAATGACTATGACTTTTTTCTCTCAGTCTCTGAGGGGAATGTTTACATGTTATTCCAAATGATTAATGTTACATTTATCCAGTAGTAAAAGGAGCATTCATTAATCCATGTGTCTCATGTCAAAATCAATTCCATATTTATTTCCTA
Organism: Pinna nobilis; assembly: GCA_016161895.1. NCBI lineage: Eukaryota > Metazoa > Mollusca > Bivalvia > Pterioida > Pinnidae > Pinna > Pinna nobilis. The sequence goes on along the minus strand of JACSZP010058205.1, from coordinate 1,563 downwards.
ATGCACAATGTACATGTCAAACCCACTGTGACTTGTTGAAAAATTCAATGCCAGTTGTTAAACAAAACATCAAGGAAAAAAAGTCTAAGAAATTCCCAACGGTAATATTTTCTAGACACGATCACACTCTTGATGCAAATAAATCGTAAATTACACTTTATTTAGTTCATGCAAAACAGAAGATCATGCACAATTTGCTTAGATCTTATGTCCTCATAATCGACTGATTGCATAATACATCGAAAATGCACAATTAATTTTCCTAAATGGCACATCATAGGCCACCAGGGGGCAGTGTAATTTTTAACATTTTTATCTATTACAAAACACAATTGGCACACTCCTTGTGGTATTTTTATATTTTATTTCCCTTTTATCTCTTGTTCTAAATATATCAATATATATTAACTCGTATATTAAAATTCCTTTTGAATCCTGTGACAGTTCTGCACTTTAGTTACTTTGTTTGAGCATTTCCCACCGACTTCATTGCGTATAAATAAATCGTGTATGAAATGATGATATTACTATCAGAGGAAAAATAAAAGATGGATAATTAATTATACGGAGCAATCAGGAGAAATAGAGTTATAGTCGATTTGGCATCGTGTAATATCATCATGATTGCTATGTACGAATTCCTTAGGAGTGATGAAGGTAACGGTGTTATTAATACTAATAGCGCACTCATGACTCAGGTGTATGATTCACCTGTAGATCTTGCGCTATTTATAGATATGCACGTGTATAAGAATTCCTGTCCATATCTAACAAGTTACCAAACATTTTTCTTCATTCGTAAGATAACGAGAGCGTTTTGATACTTTCACTATCAAATCAAACTTACTCGTGCGGGTTAAGTGGAATAAATTCAACATTTAAATACTATTTCGAATACAACATTTTTATTAAGGCAGGTTAGACTGTATAGGACATTTCTGTGATCCTAAACAATATTAAGTATCTGTATCTAGACACATATAAATAAAATAGATTTTTCAAACCTACATGTAATATTAATTCACTTCTTATTGTAATTATTGGGTAACTGAAATCAGCCAGGAAAGAAACAGATCTTTTAAACACATGTATTCACACAGATTTTTTTTTTCACTCAAAAAATAAGTATTATGTAGATATTTATTTTACCAATTTTCAACCATATTCAACGCATTTGATATTTCCTCATATTTCATTATTGATGAAATGCTTGTAGAATTTAAAAATCAAGTCCCTTAAACAACATGCAGATAGTAAAGTTTTGGAATTTGTTTTTGATAGACTTCTTTGAAGTTTGGAATCTTTTATGAAATTGAAGATTGAACAAGAAACACCTGCAATACTAAATACCCCCTCCCTAGAACAGTGAACATTGTGAAGGTCAAGGCCACATGATCTTTGACCTTTAACAAACCAAAAGGTCACTGGGCCATGCTTATCTTTAGGGTCACAAGGGAGATTCTGATTATTGTAGTAAATGTACAGTCTAACCTATTTTAAGAGACCAACCAAGGGAAGGAGCAAAAAAGGGTCGCATATGACAGGTGGTCTCTTAATTCAGGT
>JACSZP010058194.1:0-10454 GCA_016161895.1 Pinna nobilis | reverse complement strand
AGAATGAAGATAAAATCTTTTAAAGCAGATAACCGTTTGTGTAACTATTGTTCTTCAACATTTTTTCTTAATTTCAAACTATTGTTCTTGACCTTTTTGTGAAAATGTGTTAATGGACCAATAAAGTGTTACAAAAAATACAAGACATTCGAGATACTTCTCCGGTCCAATGTTGTGAGTTGTTTGATTAAAATGAATAAAAAAAGTTATGGTATTTTTAAAAATACAGATAACTCATTTCCAATCTATTTTGCCAGAAGTAACAAGCATTCGGACATCCTCTTGGACTTTGATACAAGTTAACATTTTTTAATTCAGCCATAAAATTATTTGAAATAGAACTTGAAATTATAAAGTTGGAAGGCTGGGACAACACTCAAGAACTACAAATCATAGAGACTTATTGGGATCATAACTGTATACATTGTATTCACAAAAATAGGCAATTTTCATATGGAATATTACCATAATTGATAAATTTGAATTTGCTAATGAATGGGAAAATAAACTCAGGGTTCACCCTGTGGGTAGCCAATTTAGCCATTGACTAATTTTTTGTGGAAATTGCTTAAAAATAATTGTACATGTAATTCGCTAATTTTCTGGCTAACCATTTTTGTTGCTGTGCAAAAAGGGTATCTTTTGATTAGTCTCATATGTTCAAATACATGTAAGTTAGGCCTACATGTTAAAGTCTATTTTAGCAAAGAAAGTCAAGAAATAAAAGGGAGATAATTCAAAATGTGTAGGTGATAATGCCCTATTTGGCTTGCAGATGCCAGTCTACATAAATTATCAAAAATATTTCACTTATTGGTGAATGTTCATTGGCTAATAAAATTATCCATTGGCTAAAAAGAATCTTGGTTGGCTAATTTTTTGGCTAACAATTTTCTGAGTCTAGGGTGAGCCTTGAAACTTTTCATGTCCAATACAAGTAATCTACATTATCTTTTATCCATTTACCAGTAGCACTTAATACATAAATAAACATGTATATAAATATCAGGAAGAACTTATATATTTACATTGGTGGAAGGAAATTTTTAACTTTTCAGAATTATTTAATTTCAATTTTTCAGGGGAGGGTTAATCACTATTGTGTCTGTTTCTCTTTCTATCTGTCAGTCCTAGCTCATACCCCCTGAACCCTTCGTCAGAAATTGATATTACTTCACATAATTGTTCTTCAGGATCTTGAACTTTAGGTAAAGGTCAACTCAAGGTCATTTCAAGGTCTTAAAACACCAAAAGGGGCTAATATTTAGACTACAAGTGGAACACATGGATTTCATTCATTTGCTTCATTATTGATGTGGCTCTGGGAGAATCCATCAGTTTTATCGGTTTTTCCTTTTTCTTGGTTTCTAGAAGTCAAATTATTTTATATTCTTGCTCAGCCTGGTAAATGGCGACCCACACACGTAAACCCGTATAAAAGGTGAATTACTTGTAAGACCAGTTTTCAGTACCAACTGTGCTGTCAGTGTGATCATAACTCGGAGCAGCGTAACAAATCGTACGGAAGTTCAAATACATTTTCTCGTAATAGTTTTCTTTTGAATAAAATTTGACTATTTAGTGCCATTTTCTACCAAACAGAGGTTAAGTAATTATTCACCTACCTTACTGATGCAGGTAAATGTATACGAGCTATGATCACACCAATAGCACCATTCATACTGAAAACAGGTCTTACAGGCAATCTGCATTTTATATGGGTTTCTGTGTGTGTGTCACGATTTACCTGGCTGAGCAAATATATGGTGGAATTATGGTAGCTGAAAATCCGGAAAAATTTCAAAACATGATAGTTTTGTTTTCGCGGAAGTTTCAAGACACTTAATATTTTTTCAGCTTTCTTTAAAAATGTTAGTTTAGCTTTAAGTTTTATAAGCCTGTATGTATGATGTGTATTTTTCATGTATTGCTACTACATGTATATCACAATGTATATTACTAACTGGGAACCTGGTGCAACTATAACAGATACTTGATTACCGGTACAAAATACAGTTTTCCCACTTTGAGTCATGGTGGATTTTCCCCATTAAAGTAGAATCCATCTTAAGGAACACCCTTACCATTTTGTGAAATGTGGTCTATTAAGAGGTGAGAAGGCTTAAGTCTCTCAGAAGATGCTGTATTAGATGCAGTATTAGATGCTTTATTAGATCAAGATATGCTCTTACTCTTCCGGTCCTTCTCATTCTCTCGTGATGGCAGTTCATTAAGACAGATCTAAGTGTTTTCTTTGCAATAAACCGACCAGTATTCTCTCACTGAATCGGACATATGAATAACAAAACAACCAACCAATTCTCACATTGTTTGCTTGTAAAGATGAGAAAATTTATTATTTTTGGGTTTTGTAGTAAAACCTGTCTTGAGAGAGCACTGTTTTTACCAATGAAAGACAATCTGTGCTGAGGATCTTACTTCTGGTGGATTCGGTTTTACTGTATATGCGTACTCATATGCATACAAATAACTCTTATTATAACATATTATATGTTGTTGTTGTTGTATTGTTGTTTAATGTCCCCCTCAAGAATAATTCACTCATATGGAGACGTCATTGTGTGCCGGTGAAGGGGGACAAATTTTGCCTATGCTCGGCACTTATGGCCTTAGAGCAGGGAGGGTTCTTTAACGTGCCAACACCTACTGTGACACGGGACATCGGTTTTTACTGTCTCGTCCGAAAGACAGGGACGGCCAACCACGGATTGAACACATATGATATGTAGTATATGATCTAAGTTGTATACACACGCATTCAGTAGTTTACTAACCCATGTGTTACATAGCTGTGAACGTGTATCACTGTCTAATAATTTATTGAACAGAATGTATGCAAAAACTCTCTGAAATTCATGTAGATTGATATTGGTTGAAGTGTTTATCCCTTTTAACACCACAGACTATGATAGACCTGTCTAAGACAATGGGAAAGGACATACCATTTTGATACTTGGGGTTGAAAGGGTTAAATTCATTGGTAGATAGGTTGCAGAGGCATGATTACTTTCCTCTCCTGTAAAAATAGTTGTCTTGGTTGTAACCATGGATGAACAACATTCTTTTGTTGCTGGGGCCTGAGAAAAACCGACATTTTTCTGGTTCATGTAGGCCCTACCATCATCCACTGACCAGTCTGAATTCTCAACTTTTTGTTAAAACAGTTACAATGATAAAGGTTATTGAGAGGTGTTTACCATCTGATTGTGAGGTTGTGGGTTCGAATCTATGCCATGCTGCCATTGGCTGTCCCTGTCTTTTGGATGAGAGAGTAAAAATCGAGGTGCCATGTCACAGTAGGTGCCGGCATGTTAAAGAACCCTCCCTGCCCTAGAGCCATACATGTAAGTACCAAACATAGGCAAAATTTGTTGCCCTTTACCGGCACAAGTTGACGTCTCCATATAAGTGAAAAGAGTCTTCAACCTCTAGAGTGGGATGTCAAACAATAATATAACCAGCCAACCAACCAAAGTTATTGGGACATGGGCTCTAATTGGCATATCGCCAAACGTCTGACAAATGCTCTTTGTGTGCTTTTTGACGTCAATTGATTGTGACGTCATAATGAAACAAGTATATGACGGGCCTGTTATGATGTCATAATAGAAAAGTCTGCCAAAACCTACCGTGTCAGGCATTTGGCGATAGGTCAATTAGGGCGAATATGTTGTACTACATGTATTTGCTGAAAATTTTCACCTTCCTAATTCCTAGCACTGTCTAAGTAATACTTGTGATAATATCTCCTTTTTTTTCATTTCAGTTCTGAGGCCGATTCCTGGGTCAAGTTTTGATGTTAAGTTGTGTGGTAGTCAAGTTTTTATTTACCTACAGTGCAAGGAAACTGTGTGATGGAAGTAGATAGATGTCGAAAATGCTCAGGTGTGTGTATGTGCAAATACTTGTGTAAGTGTGTGCACACATGTGTTGTACACAAGTGTATGCACCTTTGTAAATATGGATGGTTGTGAATCGATGGAAATATGTATGAATGTGCTTATTTGAATGATTTGATGATTAAGTACTTATGTATGACCAAATACATATAAAAAATGTATCTTATCATGTTTTAGTATGTGAGCGTTGCAGTCATGTGCACCTTTCTTAAACTCTATGCCTGTGTGAGGGAGATAAACTTGTGCATCTACAGTGCCCAGCCCCTGTCTCCCCTCCTTTACACTTATTCACATACATAGGTCAGTTGCTTGGGTCACAGGGATTACTTCATTTGCATATTTCTACAGGTGAAGGGTTACTGTGTTGCCTACAAAGCAATGCAGCCTATCTAGACAAAAGTAAAACGGTTATGAGGGAAATCTGAACGAATAGCCTCATATCATCATGATAGGAACTTAGCTTGTCTTTGTGTATAGGGGGCTAACATTTAGATCTCACAATAAACACATTCCATAGGACACTCACTCCTGTACATATGCTTGGGATGATGAGACAGACCCCCTCCCCAGCCCTTTATCGTTGTCTGGCTAAGTGACAAGATCACTATACTACTGTTAGGCCTATCATTGCCTGACATTATCTGTTCGGTGCGGCCCCGAGTATTGTAAGTTCATGTTCGATACACACAAGCTTCAGAAAGACTCAAGACAACATTTTGTTTTTACTCTCCATCCCCGGATATTGGGGGTTCATTCACAACTTTGTTAAAGCAATCCATAGCATCAACAGGAGTTACTGTGAGAGAAAGTTGTTTTTATTGTTTACTTTTCTGGAAAGTTTTGATGGTCTTCGCCATGCTCCATTTGAGCCAGTATTCTAGCTCCACAGACAGAACACCAGCATATATTTTGCATAACTGCAGAGCTTGGTATGACACAAAACCTAAAATAAATGCTGCCACATGAATCAAAAACAAAGACGGAAACTGTGTGACACAGGTGAAGGGATATTGTTTTGAATTGTTATGTAGAAATCATGATTTCATTTCATTTGCAATTAGGCCGTCCGTAGAAAATTATTGGTTTGCAATAAGTAAACCAACAAATTTTTAAAGATGGCCTTATCATTATTTTGTGTGAAATGTAGATAAATACGATATACGTAAGTATATGTGCTGAGGTTGAGGTAGACATTTTCGTACATTTTATGTATAATTTGACATTATATTGTGAATGCATAATTGTATTTGACTTATTATTAGTACTACTTGCATCTAGTCCACTTTTTTGTTGTAAATAGAAATCGCGTGTAACATTTTCTTTATAATGAACATTATTTACTAATTTGAAAATTATGTGTTTATTATATGACCATGTGACATAAGTTTCTTTTTGGCTGCAAGTGATTTTTTTTCTTGGCTGAAAGAAAAGCGTGCACATTTTTAACGTGACGAGAAAATGTCATTGATGCATCAGCGGAACTATTGATATTCTTACTTGCGTCATTATCAATCACGAAAATGTATATGTTGTCTCCAAATATACCGGTACTGATATATTTAACCTTTCTTTAGGTTTTGCATAAGTATGAAAAATTCTTACCTGTAGTTTATTTTTGAAAATGTCAACAGGTAGCTTACAGGTGAACCTCATTGTCCACACCAGCTTGTAGACAGACTGGATCTAGTGTAGTTATAGTACAATGTGTTTCCTTGATTTTTTTAGTCCTGTACTGGTCAAGCCATGGGAAAATTATAGTTTTGTCTCTGGCTATCATCTGCCAGTCATGATTCTAAATGACCAATTTCTAGCAGAGTTATGCCTCTTTGATTTTTTCCTATAGGAAACTTTTGCCTCTCGGGAATCAGACATTTGTTCAATATAAGGTGTATAACTAGTAATTATGTTCAGTGCTTTAAACCATGATTGTCCTTGAAACGTCTTTAAAAAGTTGTTGTTACTTATGGTTTCTAATCTGTCAAATAGATCAGTGTGTTTTTCAATGAATTCAAAAGTGAGAGGCTTGATACATTTTGTTTCAAATTTTAAAAACCCTGTTTTTAAAGACATCAAATGTTCAAGAATTCAAAAGTGAGATATTTATTAGGCAAGGTTTCAATGTACATGCACGTGGTATATAAAATAATATAAACATTATTCTCAAGTTATTGATTCTATTTATATATAGGAGAAAATAGATTAGAGATTCCACAAAAGATAATGAAGATACAAATGCATTGATACATGTACCAAAGAAAATATGTTGATATCATATCCTAGAAAAAAATATTGGTGATTTTTATCATTATCAATGATAAGTGTAGCCTTAGGTGTATTATAAGGCTACAAGACTGTCAAGTTCTTTTGAAGCATTGAATCCATTCCTTATGTGTGTGTGTTTGAGAGTTTGAGCGAGTAGACTGAGCGTGAGAATGGACGGAGAGTGAGAAGGAGGGAATCAAGCATTTGTTTAGCCCAAGTATGTCTATCAATGTATGTATTTATATTTTTTTCTGTTAAGTAATTGATTCTTAAGTGATATGATTTACATTTACTAGGAGGACAGGTCTTACTTTTCTTTCAGAAATATTGTAATTTTTCTGAAATAGCATACCTGTACATTGCTTTAAAAATTGTAAAGAGAAAAAGGTGTAATATTTCGAAGGGCATTACCAGTGTATAAATGCCTATTAAGATTATTTTGTCTGAGGTAACTAGCCTAAAAAAGTGTTAAGTGGCCAGTTTGGACACTCAAACATGTAAACTTGTATTTTATTTAGATATGTGTATATTTTTACCTTATATGTACACACTTCGCTTTTAAATCAGGAACAATGAGTTACATATCGCTAATTTAAAATTGATTATCATTTTTTTTTCTGCCACTTTAAGAATACATAAATCATTCAAGCCCTATTTAGAAGGATCAGAGGAAATTGTCGTACAATAATAAGGTAGCCAATATTCAGATATTTATTATTACCAGATAGGTGACTTTGAAGTTATCTATTATATTGAAACGGAAATATATCGCTAGCGTCCGGAGTTCAAATCTAATTTTGGCCACTCTGTTTTCTTGTTGTCATCCAATACATAGTTAAAACAAAAGTCATTGTCATTAATACATATGCATATCTAGGTGGGGACCCCCCCCTTTCCCCTTGGGATTTGCAATGTATATGCCATCATGATTTTATGATAAAAAAATTTTGAGTCACTGCGTTAAAAACTTTGTGTTTCTTGCCACAAGTTCCAACTCCCTGGAAAAAAAAAATCTGGATCCCCACATGATGTACATGTATATTTGGATTGTTCTGTGTCTACTAGTGCAAATGGTTACACATAAATATGACTAATAAATATTTGAACTTATATGTAAACTCTTCATTAGCATATTCATATCCATTGTAAATTTTTTGTCAATTGAGAAACCCTTGTAGATTGCAATCTCTCAACTTGTGATTGGGAAATTTTTCGAATTCGAAAGCAATTTATATTTATTGCAAGATGGCAAGGAATTTGGTTGTATTCCTCCAACCAAGAAGAGAGATAGAGGTCTTCAGATCTACACGGAAATACCCAGTTACTTCCCCTTGGGGACTGTCATTGTCACCTAGTTGTTTGAACATTTCCTTCTTGTGCAAGAGACCTATATTCTAATCCAGTTTGTGACATAGTATTAAATATTAACATATGAGGAAGTTGTAGCAACTGTTGAGTGGCAGGGGATTGTTAAGATGGTATCTGCGCTGCAGTAGATGTTGGCAGGGCCTCCATGGTCAAGCGGTTTGAGCATTGTGCTTTAAACCATTTAAAATAAATAACAATCTTTTCCACAAATTTTTCAGCCATCTTGCCTTTATCAAGTACATGTATTTGACGACAGTTACAACATTGTCTACATATTTTCACATTGGCATCGTGAATTCAGTCGAGTCTCATTAATCGGGACGCCAGTTATCCAGATGCTTCACCTTCTGGGCGATATTTACCGGGAACAACAATTTCAAATTGCATTAGACGTTATGATCTGTACGTTTCAGTAATCCGGACGATTCATTTATCCGGACAATTTGCTTTGGAACGGAGGTGTCCAGATTAACGAGGCTCCACTATTGTTTCATTGCAAATGCTCAATTTGTGGAAAAGAGTGTGTATTAATTTTATTTGTACAAGAATACTTCCCTTTGGAGGACATTGGATTTCATTTTAACCATTTAGTCTCTCACGTCTAGTCAGCACAGACTTGAGCCTCACTGGAGTCTACGTTTGCTGGTTTAATTGTAGACAGCTGCTGGTCTTTTCCAGTCGTTAGTCTTTTCCCAGCTACATCTGTATTCTGGTTCTCCCCCATGCTTATGAAATCTAGCCTCCATGTGACTGAAAGATTTTTGAGTGTTATGCAAAGCACCAACAAACTGAAGGTTATTAAGCCAAATATCCCTTGCTGCTCAAGAACTCTTTTAGCATAGCATCAGTTCTCCTTTAGAGTCTTTCACAGACATTCAATGATCGGGTCGTTGTGGCTCCGTGGTTAGCGTAAATGCTGCGGACTAGACTGGCTTTCCTGTCATTCAGATGAGATGGTCAAATCCAAGGTCTCGTGCCACAGTAGGTGTTGGCACATTAAAGTACCATCATTGCTCAATGGCTGTAAGTGTCAAGTATAGGCCAAATTTATAGCCCTTCAACGCATATAGTGACGTCTTTATATAGACTGAATATAACTTGGTCTTCTTGCTGAAATGATGTTAGCGCAGGATTTTGTCTACTGGCATTGTGTCATCACTAACAGAAAGAATTTTCTCGCACAAATGATATCAGATATCATATGAATTAGTCCCATTGGCCAGAGCTGGACTTCAGCTACACTGTGGAAAGACATCTTGGTTGATTGTGTTGTTGTTTAACGTCCCACTCGAAAGACTATCACTAATATGGAGACGTCATTGTGTGCATGTGAAGGGCTATAAATTTGGCTCATTCATGACACACGTGGCCGTAGATCAGGAAGGGTTCTTTAACTTGCTGACACCTACTGTGCCACAGGACCGCAGTCTTTACTGGAGAGCAATTTATTGGTCACAAGTAACTCATTAGGGATAGATATTTTTCACAGAGGATATCTATCATTTTAAAGCTAAGTGTAAGGGGCAGTGTATGTTGTTGCTGTTTTACTTCTGTTACGTTCTATGTTTCTATTGACTGCTGGACTTAAAAGTGACAAGATAATTATAATCAGTGTTACCAATGTATATACTCATCATATGTATGTGTAGTGAAACAGAATCATAAGCTCTGATAGAATCACAGCTATTAAATGTAACAAATAGCATAATGACTTGTCTGTCTTTTGTACAACCTTCAAACTTTTATTTATTTTACAATGATTGACAGAACAAGTAATGTCAACTGATACCAGTGTCTCTTGTTGGCCCTGCTGTTGGTGTTCCTGGGTCCGTGCTGTGGGAGGAAACTGAGGTACCTAGAGAAAACCCATTTGTTTGAATTGACAACCACCATAAACTCTCGCATACTCCCCCTTTAAATCCAAGGAATGAACCCAGGCCTCATTGGTGAGAAGTGAATGCGCTGTTCACTGTGCTAATGGGACACCCTGGTAAACCTTCCTATAGTGAAGTTTGTGATACAAGTATAACTATAATGCCTGACAGAGCTGCCATGGTTCTGTGTTGGAGTGTTCATCTTCACAGAAGGAGGTCACGGGTTTGAGTCTTGGTGGTGTCACGTGGCATTTCTCTATTATTCACAAGAGGCAGTGAAAGCCACTGTAGATGTTGGCATGTTTGAAAAACTGTTACTGCTCAATACTGTTACTGTTGAGAACGGGCGAAAATTTGAAGTCCTTCACCAACATTCAGTGACAACAGGCTAAAACTTGAAGTCATTAGTCAGCATTCAGTGACATCGCCATATGAATGAAAGATTCCTGGGTCCACATTACAATCTATTATACAACATAGGCCCTATCAGAATTAGAAATAGTGTCTGTTAGACTTAAATGACACGCAGTTCCACTACTGGTGACCTACTGAGGTTCCATAAAGGTGGATCTTACGTCAGCCAATTCCAGCATACAGCTCTATTCATTAATCTAGACTTGGCCTCAGCCCCTAGCTGTGGGGCCTTGTTGGCAATTCTGGTTTAGATGGAAAGTGAAATGCATCATTATGTGCAAGTTTGATCATCCTTTCTATAATAGATAAGATATAAAACTTCACAGTACTCAAGAAAGGATGCAGACACTGATAAATGGCTGATAACACAAGGTTCTTTTCACTTCATGAGGTGAACTATGAAGAAGGCTACTTCATCCTTCATTCAAATAAGAACATCACCAAAAGAGCTTCATATTTTGTTCTATGCTCAGCACTTTGGGCTATTGCGCAGTGAGGTATTTTTATGTGCCAACAACTACATGTACATGTATTGTGATACAGGTGCTTTTTACTGTCATATCTGAATGGAAGCCGAGAAAGCATAGGCTAAGCACCTTAAAACTTAAGAATTTAC
>JACSZP010058186.1:0-10205 GCA_016161895.1 Pinna nobilis | reverse complement strand
TCGACTGTAAATAGAATGGACATGTAGTCACAATGGTAGAACAACAATTTCAGATTTGTATTTTATCATTCTGATAGCCAAAAGTACTTCTACATACAATTTATGAATTCATGCTGATAATTTAATATACATGTACATGTGTACTCTTAGTACTGATTTATCCTTTATCAAGGTTTGAAAACTGGGGATACTGTTATTCTCCGGCTGAAGAATTATCTGGAGCACTGTTAACTGTGATGCATCATCCTAAACAGTTTGATGCACTAATCATCTATTGAAGACTTTTTTTTTTTTTAAAAAAAGTTAACCCTTTCAACACCACAGACCAAATGGACTGGTCTAAGATAAAAGAAAAGAGCATACCATTTTGATATTGGGGGTGAAAGTTATAATGGTATATTTTCAGAGTATAAAACTCATCAAGTCCAACGGAAATGGAACAGCAAGAGTTGTGGATTTAGACTTAGTCCACAGAATCATTGCTGAATATAAAAACCTAACAGACATTTTTGATAGCTCTTTTGTAACCATGACTACCAGGGAAGTATCAAATTGTGGCGAGAAATTGTGGCAAACAGACTTAAGTTTGAGATGGCTGCTAGAAGAGTCAGTGTCTGCTGTCAGAAAAGATCCGACCTTTGCACAGAATATGACCGTCCTAACTATGATCCAGAAATCAAAGGTAAATTCAGCACCTTGTTTCATTTGTCAGGATTTCTAGGTATCCATGGTTACCACGTGATCTCATATGATTAGTTATTATCTTGTTGGTAGCTTTTGGTATTTATTTGAATGATGTCCATCAGTTACATGCATTTGCTCATAGCGGCTATGATATTGAACCGAGGCAAGTAGCTGACGTCATTCAACAAAGTTGTTGAATGACGTCGGCTACACTCATTGGCTCATAATGGCTATGACATTGAATGCACCCCTTTATTGGCATTCAATGAAATTCTTATCCGAGAGAAAGATTCTTGATAGAGATGTTAAACAACATACCATGTGACTTCTTGTGACCATCTCTCATTCTATTATTCATCAACATGTGCCATACATGCTCAGTGGCCCTAAGTACCAATCATAAGCCAAAATTTAAAGCACTTAACCATCATTTAAAAATACCCTCGTTTGAGATAGATCCTCAATTGGGATGCTAAACAACAAGACAACAACCCATTTTCAACATTATTTCAGTTGTATTCTGAAGGCATTTATAGGCCAACTTAGATCCTTCAAAACAAAGGTGTATATTTAAAAGAAAACAAATACAACATTGTATTTATAGGCCAACTTAGATCCTTCAAAACATACCGTAATTGTATATTTAAAAGAAAACAATATTGTAAGATTATGATTAAACTCTGAGAGATTGGTTACTGTGACGCTCAAGTCTAAACTTAATTTTATGAATCGTCTCGGGGCCACCATTGCTTAGTGGTCAGCATGTTTTCCCTATGATGATGAAACCAATGATTTGAATCTGCGCCATGCTGTGGTTGGCCGTCAATATCCTTTGGATGAGACAGTAAAGTTGAGGTCTGGTGTCGCAGTAGGTTTCAGCTGTCCCTGCTTACGGCCAAAAGCCATTGGCCAAAATTGACGCTGCTTTCTGGCATATGGTAACTTCTTATATAGTCGAGTTGGTCTATAACAAAGTCAAAGGGGATTGGCATTTGATTTTCTTAAAGGCAACCTTCGTTTTAAGCATAAAAATTTACTACATAAATTGATAAATAGTCATTCTTTTCAGTTATTTCGTTCCTCTTCGTTAAAGCACTGAATTTGCTTTAACCCCATTCGTTATAGACTGACTCTACTGTAAGTGAAAATTTCCTGAGTGGGTCGTTAAACAAAAATACAACCTACCTACAGTGTTAGATAAGATTCTGACACCTTTATTTCTATTATCTCTTTTCAGCTCTTTGCAAAGATACTGCAAGTGCAGCCAGATAAAGTGCCAGAGATGTGTAGACGTCTTGTGGTCGGTTTATACAAAACTGGTAAATTAAAGGATGTGGAAAACTTTGAAGCCGACTTTGAAATTTACATGGATGCTTCCAGGAAAGGATTCGGTGCTTGTCTCATCAATAAAGAAGACTCCAGTATGAGATGGTTCTCAAATAAATGGCCAGGTCAATTAAAGGACGACGAACAATTGCTTTTTGTGAATAGACAATGTATCAGCACAAATTACCCAATGTGCATCATGTTTTGTGAGCTGTATGCCTTGGTTACGGCCTTGTTTACATGGAAACACAAATTTGAGGGGAAGAAAGTCTTGTGTTATAGTGATTGTCTGAACGCTGTGAAACTTGCCAATATGATAAGAATATGTCATGATGGATACATTTACACCATAAATAAACGGTTTCAGAAACTGTTTCAAATTTTGTTGGAAACCTGCCAAAGTAGAAACATTTGCATAAAAGCTGTACATGTGGAATCCAAGAAAAATAAGGCAGACATTTTGTCGAGAGATCAAGCGGACGTTTTTCTTCGTATCTATCCAAATTCATTCCCTATATCAAAAAAGCCAAAACAGTTACTCTTCTGGCCACCTCTAACCAAAGGAGTCTTAAAGCCCAGACTAGAACATGTGTTACAAAGTAACAAAGAGCTATAGACTTTGTAATGAACCTTTCTACAGTAGGACCTGTCTTAACAGATCACTTGTTTCATGTCAACACTTTTCAGAAAAACATTATTTAAGTACATGTATTTTTTTTATAAAAGAGACCCCCTCTCTTGAAAGATCGCATTTCCACGTGTGAGGTTGGTATCTCAAAATAGTTTCTACTGTACAGAGAAACAAATCATGGCAGGGAGTATATCTGTTAGGACTAAGAATTCTCATTTCAAAAGTGTTAACGTGTCTTTTTTCTTTAGTTTGATGTTATTTGCAGGGCAAATGTTATTTGAATTTAATATGAATGTATGATTTTGAAAAGTTTTGCTGATAAATTTGAACTATATAAAAATGATTGATAAAATAACAATACTGGTAGGTAGGCCTATATTTGAAACTAAGGGGGAACAATACTGGTAGGTGTATTTAAAACTAAGGGGGAAAGATTGTTATGGTCTGTAATTTTGCCTTAAAATACATGTATATGAGGGACAAATCTGAAGGTTAGTGGGGTTTTCAGGAGAGGGTATACATGTTGTTTCTATCCCATCACCCAGTTCTATGGTGTCTGTAATTTTGATTAATTTTGAAGGTTTTGTTTGTTCCCTCTTTTAAGGTCAACAATTTCTGTCGAAGGTTTAAACTAAGAAATTATTTTGTTCTTTCACCAGAAACCTGATAGGTCCAACTTCACTTCAGGCTCAAACAATTCTTCAGAAGATGATTAATAGAATCTATCTCCATTGCCTGGTGATGATAAAGAAATCCACTAACCCGAGTGTCAAGTTAACGAAGTCCTATGTCGAGGCTTGCCGAGACATGGACCAGTTAACTTAACACGAGGGATAGTGGATTCTCGGTCATCACCGGGCAATAGAGATTGATTATTTTTCTCCCATATATTAATCTTTTTCAGGGAGTTGATCTGTTTTAAAACTAGTCTAGTATTAGAAATCCACACATAAAAAAAAATATCAGAAAGCTCACGGCGTTACGTCACTTTGCTGTCATTTCCGGCACGGCGTGTGTAGCTTATCACTCACCGCCCTGTGGATGATCGATTTATCATTTTGTACTTCCTATAAAGATATCTCAGTGAATATCGGAGAAAAGCCAAACTAAGATACATGGTCTCTCTCTATTTCTAGTCCAGAAACTTAAATTCTTAAATGCCCATATCATCAGAACAACATCTTTTCTGGGTTTTGATTTTCTTTATGAAAAATTATGATATTTCACGACTGTTAATTCTTACATCTGTTTTCATTTTTATCAGAATTCAGGTTGAAGTTTATCTTGTTGGTGTCGTTTTTTATATAGTTTGGATCATTACAATTATATCTGAATAAAGTAAAACCCTGCTTTAATGACCAACAGCAACTATATATAAATACCACCTGGTCACAAAGACCACATTTTTGTTTTCCCCAATAGTACCATTTGTGCATAAAATAAATTGCTGAATAAACTTACCACCATCCCATAAAGACAGATTTTCTTGTGCCCCTAAGGCAGTCTTTATATAGAAGTTTCACGATATGGTATGGTATGGTATTGTTGTTTGATGATGATGATTGACTTGATTTAACGTGCGGCGTGACTACTTAAAGCCCTTGCCACACGCATATTGTTGTTTAACGCCCCAATCAAGAATATTTCACTCATATGGAGACGTCTACGGGTGCCGGTGAAGGGCTACAAATTTTGCCTATGTTTGGCACTGCTGGCCGTAGAGCAGGGAGGGGTCTGTAACGTGCCAACACCTACTGTGACATGGGACCTCAATTTTTACTGTCTCATCCAAAAGACAGGGGCGGCCAACCGCGGAGTGGCGCTACACGGCTCGAATCTGGATCTCTCGATTCACAGTTGAGCATGCTAACCACTCGGCCACGGAGGCCCCAGTTTCACTGTAATTGTAATCCTAATTGTTCTATTATTGTTTGGCTTTAAACTATGGATAGCGTCACATTTGAGTTACAATGTATTGGATAGGTTTGTGTCTAGCTGTTATTGATTACTTCGTCAGCATGATTCCATCCATTTCATTAGCTTCATATTAAACTTTGAAAAATAAAGTATGCATCAACGAATTCTTTTGTAGCCTTTATTTGTAGATTGACCTCTTTTATGTTACATGTCTCTGGAATTATTTGTTGTCACAGTGCTCTTTTATAACCAAATGCAGGGCCAATCTCTTTTGGCCCCATTGTCAAATGATTTGGATGTCAAAGTATGCAAATAACCTCAATCCACCCGACAAATATGATTGAAAATTCAGCATGTTTATTGTCAATGAGGATAGTAAGACGAAATGTCCAGGGATTATAAACATCAAGAAGTATTGATCTGTACTGACAGATAGCAAAATTGACCTTGATAAATAGAATCTATCACCACTTTGTACAGGGACAGAGAAATCTCACCCGAGTGTCAAAGATTAACAGTCCATGAGATGTATATGTTGCATATCTTTGACACGAGGGTTATTTATATGTGTGCAACACTGTATTCAAACGTATGAAATACGTCAAAAGTAGGTGAAGCAAATGGCATGCAATGTCAGGAGGTATGAATCAAGCACGCGGGGGAGGAGGGGGAGTTTTCAGTTCATCTGGATTACCAATTTTGCAAGGAGAAATTGTTCCACAACTACATTTCTGGTTTGAGACAGTAGACGATGCTAACATTTTATCGGTCCTTTAAAAAGTATATGGATAGTAATTCAATGCTTGATAGGTGTCTCACTGACAATCAAACACATGTTTGTTGGCAGTTGGTTGTATTGTTGTTTAACGTCCCTTTCAAGAATCTTTCACTTATATGGAGACGTCACTGTGTGCTGGTGAAGGGCGACAAATTTTGCCTATGCGAGGCACTTGTGGCTGTAGAGCAGGGAGGGTTCTTTAACATGCCAACACCTACTGTGACATGGGATCTTGATTTTTACTGTCCCATCCAAAAGGACTGTGACAGCCAACTTAGACGTTGCTTAGGCTCAAACCCTGGACCTCTCGATTAATGCCGAACACTTGGCTGCCCCAAAACTATATGTAATTAAAAAATCTTTCTTTACTTGGTTTAATCTTCCAGTGCAAATGTGGAATGAATTGCTCCTGGCACATCTAGTTATGGATTGAAAACGACATTCCAGATGAACTTGGCTATGGTGTGAAAAAATGTACAATATAATTGTACATTCTTGGATGTGTTGATTATTATCTGTACATTCCTAACTCAAAACCTTGTTTGTAACTATTGAAGTACAGGCCAATCTTGCCTAAAGAGTACCTGACTTGGGAGAACATCTACTTTCAGACCATATACAATGGAGCCTCATTAATCTGGACACTTTCGTTCCCATGCAAATTGTCTGGATAAATGAAATGTCTGGATTACTGAAACGTACATATTATAATGACCAATACAATTTGAAAATTTTGTGCCTAATAAATTTCGTCCAGAAGGTGAAGCATCTGGATTATTGGTGTCTGGATAAATGAGGCTTGACTGTATATTCAATCACATTGTCACTATTCAAGTCTACTGCAATCTAATGATAAGATTGGCTGTCCCTGTCCTTCAGATGGGAGAGTAAACTTGAGGCCCTGTGTCACCACATTGTTGGTTGGTTGTATTGTTTTTTAACGTCCCACTCAAGAATCTTTCACTTATATGGAGACATCACCATGTGCCGGTGAAGGACAATAAACTTTCCTATACTGAGCACTTAACATGCCAATACCTACTGTGACACAGGACCTCGATTTTTACTGTCTCATCTGAAAAACAGGGAAAGCCTTCTGTACCATGGCTGGGGCTTGAACTCCGGACCTCTCTATTCGAGGATGAACACTAGCCAATATGCTGTTGCCAACCTGACTGATCAATGCCCGCAAGTGCTAATCATAGGCCAAATTTGTGGCCCTTCACCAGAATATGGTGACATCTCCATTTAAGTAAAAGATTCTTGAGTGGGATGTTAAACAACAATGCATCCAACCTAATGAAAATGTAACCTTCAAGATGCTCTCTTCATGCTGTGTTGCATGATGCTGTAATGAAACCTTGTGGCGAGTTAAAACACTATTACCCCATTGTTATTTTCTTATGTCTATTATTATATACAGTATTCATGTTGACAACTACCTTCAATTTCCAATACTTGGAATTTGATTGGCTTTTAACAGCTCATGAGGATTTGACCTCTCAATCAGATTTCATTAGAGTTTCACACAATACAGCATAGAGAAGAAGCATAATGAAGTCCCCGTGGAACTAATACGGGAGATTTGAGATAGTAGCTCTTCTGTTCTTTGAGGCACAATTGGACGTTGTGTATCAAAGAAGGTGGGACTGTCATCCAAAGTAGGCAAAGAGTATTTCAGTATCACAACCATATAGCATTTATTTCAGGGTGGAAAAGAATGAAATTCGATGTCCTTTTAGTGTTTTAACCAAGGCATATTTTGGATAAAATCTAAATGAGGTATATCCTAATAACAATACTGATATAGGCATTGTTATCTAAGGAGAACAGTCCCCCCTTCCTATACAATTTGCTAACTAAACGAGTCTTCAGGCTGAAGAGTTCTACAAAGGGAAAGTATCTCAACACCGCCATATTCGTGTACCACATGATACCCGTAAACATTTTTGCGAGACTATTGTTTCTATAAGCGATGGAATGATGCTAGATGAATTTCTGCACTAAGGTCATTTCTGCAGGTAGATTATATAGTTATGTTCCATCACAAATGAAAATACAAAATGTATTAGACTCACACAAACGTTAGGGGATATTGTGTGGTCTATGCTTTAGTTCCGTTTTAATTTGATTCCAGCCATTTCTATAGGGTGCTTCACTTTGGAGCCACCATACTAATTAAACCAATTAAACCAGATGAAAATAGACAAAACACTTGTCTTGTTTTTGGTGAGAATTTTATTTCTCTACTGAGAAGATTTGATCAAACATAATCGATAATGGGACTATATATATACAATTACCAGAATAGCACTTTAAATTCCTGAAGCACTTACAACTTTATCATTCCAAACTGTAAAGTAAAGAATTCATAATACAGTAAGTATTGGTAGAGATCTTTAACAAATGAAAAATGTACAACGATTTTTTTATTTTCGTGAAAGTGGCTACACACTTGATATATATGGAAAATATTGATTAACCAACCAGATTTCACATTTATAATAGTTAGCCCTAGCTGGGAAGTTAGGCCTCTAGGATTTCTTTGCAAAATATTTTTACTTTTCTTTGGAGTCCTTTTTGTCCCTTGACAATCATTGTATGTTTTCCATATCTAAAATTGTATTGTACACATAGTCATATTGATAATATCATCAAGTTTTTGCTCATCATTTCATACAAATTAAGGGGAAACAACTCTGGCTAGTACAAAAATTGATGCAATTCAAACATTTGCAGATTTTCTAACTTAAATATGATACCATTACCTTTATTATTATGATACAAGTCGTTTTATATACACATTGTCATTCCTGTGCAAATGCAACAGATTGTTCCTATGCTTTAGTAAGTAGGCCTATGTAAAGAGGCAGATCAGTGCAAATTCCAACCAAGATGGGTTGACAGAATTTAAATTGTCAAGTTTCTACAATACAACTATTGTACAATGTTAGTTCTTAAGTATAAGTGTTCATTACATAGGCAAGGCTAATTGTTTCAGTGAGAAAATTAGAAAAACTTCAACTCAAAAGCAAAATTTAAAGATCAAACACTTATGATACTGGTGAGAAGATTTGTAATGTTAAATTCTGCAAACTATATACACAGAATTGAGAAACTGTTTATTTCATCTTTGTGTATGGATACAGTTCTATACAACTATCCTGTAAAAGGTCTCTCTAGACTCCTATGGAGTCCTCACAACTCGTTGTCCACATCACCATCGTCAAGTGAAACCATGACAACACGACTCATCAGAATGAACTCCACCATGATCAGGTTTGAAAGTTCACTCGTCATTGAGCATGTACTACCGCCATGCTGTAGTGTTGACATGATCTCTGGTAGAATTATACCCTGCTGTTGCCTAGCTTAACCACAACTGCTATTTCACACTGTGTGCAACTCAAAAAAAAAAATACAAAAAAAAAATTAAAAAACAAAAAATGGCTGATGTTGCATAAAGTTTTCATCTAAAAGATCAAAACATTCATTGGCTCAAAAATACTCTATCTGAGAGGCCGTATCTAAGAGACCATACAACTGATGTCATAAAAGTTTGTGTCATTAGGTCCATCCTACAGTATTGCATCACATATTCAGTTGTTAAAAGTCCATTTCGTTGTTCCTGAAATTGTATCCCATCGCACATGAAAATCCTTTAAACACAAACGCTGAAAAAAAATGTAAGAACAAACAGAGCCATCAATTTTTGTATTTAAA
Source organism: Pinna nobilis (assembly GCA_016161895.1). Lineage (NCBI taxonomy): Eukaryota > Metazoa > Mollusca > Bivalvia > Pterioida > Pinnidae > Pinna > Pinna nobilis. The sequence goes on along the minus strand of JACSZP010058186.1, from coordinate 1,146 downwards.
AAAAAGCAATGTTCTCTTGGAGTTTGCACACGTTTTGATTAGCAGTGTCACTGGGTTAATCTAGGAGGTCAACAGCAGGGTTTAACCTCAGCAGCCAGCTTGTTCTATGTTAGCTCCACTCCTCTTGGTGACATCCAACGTTGTAAATGTCTGAAAAGGGAGTCAGAAAAAAAATTACGAGTGTTATAGTGCAGAAACAACTAAGGTGAAGTTTCATAAAGTTAAAGAAGTACAGATTTTGGACGAGGAGTACCTCAATCTGTATTGCAATTCTTAATACTTACTGGGTAATCTACTGACCTATAATTCAAAATTCCTTGAATATAATTATGAAACAATGGAAGAACTTATCATGTCACAAGGCTGCGATGACCCTATTATTTCAGAGAAGAAGTTGAAAATGTGGAATGTTAAAAGGGCAATCATACTAAACGATTATGCTGGCCTGAAAATGAAACATTGAGAAAACATAGGTTTCTTTCATATTCTCCTGTACAAAACTTAAAATGACATAGGAGCATTTCTTATCTCTCACCTCAGAACAAGTTGGGTGGATTCCTATTGTATTATCAAAGTCAGTCTTCGTTGCTCCCAGCTTCATAGCTACTGCATAGCCTTGAGTTATCTCCCCTGCTGAGGGTCCTGCTACATGGAAACCTACAACTCTTTCCTAAAATTGTAAGAACTTGTATGAGAAACAAGGATACTGTCAAGGCTATAAAGTGTATGTCTGTTATTGGACGATGAGCAGTTTGTCACAAGGGGCTATAATTGAATAAATTTTTTGTAGATAATATTAGTTTCTTAGCTCGGAGAAGTTTGAATACCTATACTGAAACTCTGGTCTTGTTGGCAGAAATTTAGAAATTTATTTTTGCATAATGTCTTGGGAATCTTTCAACATGTGTAAAACTTGATTATATTAAAATCATAAATCATGACAATATCAAAATTGTTTGATATAGTCTGACAGTGTTAATCATTAAATAAAAATTAAACGATAAAGAATTATTAGAAAATTTAAACATCTGAAAACTACATGAGAATCTTGTGACAGAAGAAAATTTGTTTCTCCAATCTAAAAACGATTTTTTATCTTTACTGGAAACCTTATAAATGATTCAAACCTCATAGCAGACATCCCAG